>QTSX02005296.1:0-62983 GCA_014839935.2 Entomophthora muscae
TCCAACAATATCTTAGACCCCTTGTACTTGGTCCTAGACTCCTGCTCCTGAGTCTTGGACTCCTGCACTCTTCTCTAGTTTCAACTTTATCTCCAGCTCATTCGTTATTTTGGGCTTCTGTATCAGTATCTTAGGCTCAACTGTTTTATTCTTGGTCATCTGGGGAGTCCTTGTGCCTTTTAATCCACTTGGTGTCTGTCAGTCTCATAAAAGCCCCAGATAGCTCCCTCTTTTATAGCACCTTGTTTCAGTCCAAATTCTCTCTCCAAATTCATTTTCAAAGCTTAAACTATCTAATTTCTCTTCTTTACAATATATAACTTTTTTATCTTATTTCAACCAACAAAAGCCCTGGATTTTCTGCTTCTGCCCTCATTTTTCAGGTTAACCCTTTAGTTAAAGTCTTCTAAACACTGTTCAAACAAGCTATCCGTAGTCAATCAAACACTTAGATTTGACAGTTTTGCCAAACAGTTTACCAAAATGCCTTATCTTTGAACCTGGTTCAAACCCAGCGCTGTCTTTCAGATAAACAACTTCACAGTGTTTCAAACAATTTCACTGTAGAATATTTCTCTGGCGAAACTTGAGAGCTTCCAACCAGGTTTTACTTTGTATTTTTACCAATGATCCTTCAACGTTTCTCTGAGTTTTCCTGCTTTTTTTCAAATTTTACCACTTCAACTTGCCTGTTTCTTTCTCCCTGCCTTCCTAGTCATTTTGGCAAAACTCTGCATTTGTTCTCACATTTTCTATTCCTGTTTCTGGCTCCTTTCAGTTCTAACCGCTCAATAAAGTCGTAATAAATTTACATTTCAAACATCTAACCCATTTCTTCTTTCCTTTCTCCTTCATTTGATAATTAATTTCCTCTTTTATCATATTTTTATGGCAGTTTTTTAATTATTTAACTGCTTATTTCTAATTATTTTCTTCATAAAGCCCAAAAAAGCATCCTAGCCTGAACTTATCCCCAGCTAGTTCTTTTAAGCACATCTTTCATTTCCTCAGCTTAGTCCTGCATCCAGATCTCATGGTCCTTTGTCTATTTCTTCACCATCACCTGGCCCTTCATTAGTCTATTTAGTCCAGCCAATAGTCCTTTCCAGTCAGCACTCAGTCCATTTCTCACCATATAAACCACCTAGGTTCTAATCTTTGCCAACAATCATCTCAGTTTCAACTTTCAAAATTATCTCCCAGTCATTCAACCTAGTTTTCACTACACAATCATAGTCCCTTTACTTGGTTCAATGTAGACCTATGAACCGCCTTGGTTATGATCAGCCTCTAATACCAATAGCTCAGACGCAGGCTATAAGTCTATGGGGCTACTGACGTTTATTGGGCTCCTTACAAGTGTCCTCCACCTGGCCATCAAACAACAGACAACCCTCATGTCTGTGTGCAGTTTTCTTTACTCACCTCAGGTGATTCTACATGAGCTTCCAGTTGCAAAAGTAATCAGCTTTTACTTGTGGGAGGTCATTCACATCAATTTCTGCAGCTGCTTTTCTACAAATCACTCCTGTTGACACCTGAGTATATCATGCCCTCCAATGCTCACTTTAGACCTTACCCAAAGCCTTGGTAATGGCAGATGAACCATCATCAGTTTTTTAGGTAGGGCGCTTGCTCACATACCTTTCTGTAAGGCACAAGGGCGCATAGAGCTATCTTAGCTCCATCCTCTTCCCTGGAAGCCCATGTTATCAGCCAGGGTCATACACTCTCAACTCAAGCAGCCAACAGTCCCTGCTGGGTGGAGACATTTCAATCATCTCCTAGCAGCCAATGGTCTGTTCTAGGTTGGTTCATCACTTGCCTCTAGTAGTCCCTTGTTACCTACTAGTAGGTATATCTTCCTCAGTAGCCAATGATCCCTACGAGGCCTATAATTGTCTCAAAACCACAGAACATCATCAACTGTCAGCATTATGTCTTTATTTGAAGCCAAATCATACAGGTCAACAGTGATCAGTTGGAAAAAGAAGAGAAACACATGCAAAACATGTTTGTCCTCACCCAAAACAGACACAAAGTTGGTGGCAAGGTCTGGGTAATGAATACAGACAAGAGTATGTTACAGCCCAAGAAAGTGGGACCAGCAATCATCTTAAAGGTAAACAAAAACAACACTTACTTTGTGCAAGGACTCGGCAAATGTAAGCAAGACAAGACCCTACACCATGATTGCCTGCGGCCCTGCAAAGCAAGACAAAAACAACGAGAAACTGACCTGCCCGCCACAGAACAACACTTAGTCCAATACGGCGCCTGGGCTCCTGACAACCTCCCTGGTGACCTGCCCCCTGAGGAAGCCCACCTTCAGTTGGGGGTGTTGAAACCGCAGGCTCAATCCGCCAGCAAGGTTTCAAACAAGTGGGTTTGTGACCCGCAATCCGATTACCCGGCCACTCAAAGCCAGACTAGGAAGTCAACTCAAATTACCAAATCCAACAACATGAACAAAAGCTGATCCCTTACAGTAGATATCTCGTTTTGGCGCTTGACTCATTAACAGGATCAGGCCACCCCTTTCACCAATTGATCAACACAATCATGTTCCTGTTATCCACAATTCACACTGACTATATAGTACTTATCTCTCAATAAAGAACATTATCTAGTTTCCAAATATTTTCCCTGTGTAACTCTGCTAAAACAGCACAGTTACGACACAAGCTATGATCTGGTGCGTTGTAAAATGCAAGGATATCCCAGAGTATTTGTTTGGATTATTGAGATTTTTACCATATTTTTCTAGGCATATCATGTTTTTGGTACAATCATAGCCAACCATTCATGTTTTGGGATTGCGCTATAACCTGTCCCCAGTAACAGATACTATCTTGAGCCGATGGTTTCTATTCTCAAGAGATGTGATTATTTACTAATTATACTTTGGACCCAAGCGATCTCAAACACTGGCGTGAAAAGCAAAATACGATAGGTTGGATAAATTATACTCTTGTCAGTAGGATAGAAAGTTATATACACTTAAAGAATGCTAAAAGGGGGTGGGGCAAGCAAAGCTGTAGTGCATAACTTTTATTAGCCCCATCCACCTAGGCACTCGTGCCAGCGGATGGACTAAAGGGAAGCTATGAGCAAGTTGAAGGATCCAAACCTTCAAACAGCCCATGACATGCTACGTGCTTGTCCATAAATGCATTTATAAGTTTGGTTAAGTTTTTCTCGCAATATCTCAAAGATTAAGGCCGAGATATGGGCATAAGAAGAAAAAAGATTTAGGTAGACCAAAATATTAAAAAGGCAATATTTTTAAAAAGTTGTAAGTGGAAGTTCGGATAATATTAAAACATAGTTTAGTGCTAGACTTTTTAGATGGTTATGCATGGTGAGATTATAAAGTGCAAAGTTGTTAGGCTTTACGAGATTGTGTCTCGGCCTTGTAAAGATCGGCTTCGCCTTTCACTACCAGCTCCTGATTTTGAATCATTTTGCCTATTGTGAGCTTCACTCGTCCCTTGATCGAAGAGTACATGCGGCGTAAGCTTGCACTAGATCGGCGAGGGGAAGGTTTGAGCCTTGGGGTTTGAGATAGAGAGTCATTGTCCGCTTCTTTAGGAATAGAGCCTGCTTCACACTCACTTCGGGTGCCCCGAGGGCTGACAGGAATTGGGATGGCATCATCTTCTGAACTGGAGCTTGGATAGGGAAGATATAACCCTAGGTTATTATCTGAAGATGACAAAAGACATGGGACAACATTGGAATCTTCAGGAGTAGATACTTCTTGGAGAGACTCAGGAGTTTGAGAGCCAAAGATATTAGCAGGCTTGGCCTCGACTAAAGAGTCGGAACTTTGGGATCCCATGTTTTTTGACAGGATGGTTTCATGTGGAATTTTATGTTCGACCGTTTCAGTTGCTTCAAAGGTGCGAGGTTCAAAAACTTGGGAAGCAGTAAATTGCGAAAGCCTAGGCTTAACTTCTTCAGTTGCTTCTCCGTATGTAAGGGTATGGGGTTCCGAGATTAAAGAAGGGCTATCTGGGAGGGATAGAGGCTCGATCTCCACAGGATCTTTTAGAATAAAAGACTGCTGAATATCGAGCTCACTTGTGGCATCAGGTTCTTGAATGTCTAGTGATTGTAGAGATCTTGTATCCAGTACAGCGAGCTCTTGTAGCTTGGATTCAGGTCTAGTCTGGACGTTTTCTGACTCTTTACTGGCTTCACATTCCTGTATGGGGGAAAGTTTGTCTAGTAGGAATGAGGTATCGAAAGAAAGATTCAATGGGACAATGTTAAGCCCCTGTGTAAGAGGCATTTGCAAGAATTCATCAAATTTGGTATCCTCTGAGTCTGACCCTAAAGATCCTTGATTATCCATCGCTGAAGGCTTCTGATTCTCGACAGCCAAAAGGGAGTCGTGAGAACTTTCATTGGTCTTGGGTTGGAGTAGCTGCTTGTCTTTGGTATCGGTGGGGATATATACCAGACTCAGGTCCAGGGGCCCTCCAGCATGGCCGGGGAGGTCTGGTTCAGCTTGGGAACACGCAAGTTTTAAGGAAGCAATGGACGCTGAAGATCTAATGGAGGGAACAGGCGACTGCTTGGCTGAGACGAAATGTTCGTCATCAGAGGAGTCAATAGAGGCTAAGGATGCCGGCCTTTGTAAATACTCTTCAGTCATGTTAGCGTGATGAGCGAGGTGGTAGTGTATTTAAGGTGGACAACTTCAGCTTAACCACCCCTAACTGCCTCCCTTAGTCCAATCATGCAGACTTACTGCCTTATAGTCAAAATATGTGACTGGTGCTAATACGATTATCGATTCAAGACATCATACAGAGCACGTGTAGCGCTAGTCTACCATCTAATTGGCTATAGCTAAATATTTGATTCCAAGTTGCCCTATTCTGGCGATGAGTAATATAAATTTGTAAAACAAATAGGTTTTTGTCCGCTTTGGCAAACGCCTAGCTCCAGTAATCATCAATTCCGAATCTTAGAATGGGGGCCAAATTTAATGCAGCATGATGTAAAAATAAATGTAAATTATTGATTGGATTTAACTTGAAGCATGAGTTTACAAGGTCATTAGGACTGCAACAACTAATTAACAGACTTGCATCAATGTATTCCAAACCTACCCCGAATTCCTTTTGATATGCCAGCTGCATGATGTTCATTTTTCAGCTTCATATTGGCAGCGATTTACGCCGTTAGATTCATGATAAGCAATGGTTACAGAGAATTATGACAGCTACTATTGATTTGGATAAACAGGTTGGTTGGGCGTGATCAGCCAAGCAAGTTTGGCCGAGACACGTTTGGATTCTAAACAAACTTTGGATGTAAACCATCCGTCAGATATTAGTAATTCAATCGAAAGCATGGGGCAATTCGAGCTTGAATTTTTAAATTCTAAGTGGAGGGGCGATCAATATTTATTGGCCATGTGCGCTTCAGACGACTTGCAGCAGTTTCGAATATTCAATCGAATATCCCAAGCAAACTCAAGCCGAACCAAACAGATTTCGACCCCAAGCCAATTAAGAGCAGTATAATAGGTGGGAATAGGCCAATCAATTGAGTTTGGAGCTGCGGCGGATCATCTCTGGATTGCAATCGGCTCTAAGCTTTCAAAAAAAGTTCCAAGCCAATAGTAGCACGGAGGCTTCCGACGCAGCTCTGAATGAGCTGAACTCTAAATTTCACAACAATATGCAATCACCTCAAACATGTTTATAGCCTGTCATCATGGTCTTGAATGAAGATGGCTATATAAATTTTGAGTGAAAAAAGAGTGGAATTGAAAGTAGGGCTGCGTCGGATTTTGGACGGGTGGCTTCTTTTTAGAAAAGAAACCACCCGTCTGAAATCCGGAAACGATTTCAAGAGAATCTTCTCAAAGAACATTCATTTGAAACCGTTTCATTCTTTTAGTAAATCTGGAAGTTGAACTTCCAGATTTTTTTAAAATAAAAAATTATATTTTTTCACTTTCTTTATTATAAAGATTAAAATAGTCAAATTTGAAATTTAATCTGTTTAAAAAATAGTTTTTATTTTAAAAAATTATTTTTTTCTGGCCGTCCGGAAAACAGAAGGGCTTTCAAGGCCTGTTTTTTATGAAATTTTGGATTCCCCCAGCGTAGGGGAATCCGAAAGAAGGTTACGGGGAAGGGCAAACGGGGATTACGGCATTTGCCGTAATCGTCCCTTTTCTGGGCCGACACAGCCCTAATTGAAAGGACTTCCAAAAGCTCAAGTTTTCTCAAAAGACTTATGTTTTAAACCAAGAACTAATTCATTTGCATTTTCCAAAAATAGAAAGGCATTTTATCTTTGAGTTTTTGTTTTACTCCCCCCCTGAAAGAAGTTATTGAGTATGTGTCAACCGACGGGATGTATCCCAGGGACTTGTACCTTGACACACTCAATTGCTGTGTGAAGCGGAAGGCATTTCATCTTAACTATGATATGCTTCTTAGTGTCGCAACATCTTCAATTACTCCCTCTCGGGAAATTAACACCCCGAGTAAATCACCGAGCGGCTCACTGAATGGTTCACCACCCAGTCAATAAACTGGTGGCACCATTATCAGTTAACCATCTATGACAGGGATCACTCAATCCAGGTCCTAAATAGAACACAACTTGATTAAGCCTCGTGACTCAAGAGGAACATTATTCAGATAAGCCTCATGATCTCCATGACGTACATGGATGACATATGACTTGTTGTGATACTATATAATATTATATATTCATATTCAATAAAGTACAGTAGTTTTAAAAGCTATGGCGACAAGCGAAATGAACTCAGATTTAAAGAAAATCATTTCAGATTTAAACAAAATCCAAGCCGCGCGAGATTCAGGATTCAAATAATTTAAATATTGTCGGTTAATAAATGAAATGTCAAACCAAAAAAGAAATTTCACTTGCCCATTATACAAAATTATATCAAACATCAAGTGGAGTAGTTCAACCCACAAACAAAATGAACTGACGCAACAAGTGAAATGGATGGATGCTATTCTGGAGTATATTATAATCCAATCAGGATTCATATGAGACACTGATAGAAGGACCAAAATGAAACAAAATCTGAGTAATCTAGAAGCGAGATTACACAAACACGAAACGAAATGAACTCACACAAGATGTGCAGTATGAGCAGCCTAAAATAGAAAATTAACAGTATAACAGCCAATCAACAGCTATCCAATTTAGGAACAGAAGCATTTTATTCATTTTCATGGCTCCCAATTTGTATGAAATGGTTTAGACAACCTTCCAAATATGGACTTGAGATTACAATATTAATAAACCATTAAATTTTTAAATTTTCTACTTTTAGTGATTTTATCTTAGGTTTTATTGTACAATGGTTTTTAACAGCAACATATTCAACGGTACTAGCAGAAAAGCCAGCAGCAGCCAAGCCAGCTTCAATGGAGGCAAGGCTCAGGACGTAGAGGCACCTGTTTACACCCAAGTCTTTGAGGCGGGTAACAAGGAAGCTGACCTGTTACTGTCCCCCGACCCATATGGCTTTGACTTGTTTGAGAGTCATTTTGCGTCTAGTGCTGCCCCCGCTCCCACACCCACCCCTGCACAAGCTGCCCACCAACCAACCAATCAGGATGGCAACCTCAATTTGGAACAACTTCCCACCATTGCCCAACCTGCCTCTCCCTCAGCCAATCAGGCTTCAGCTCCTCCCGCCCAGCGCCCCAAACGCAGAATTATCTCTGCCCAAATTCTCCAAGAAATTGTGGTACTGAATCTACAGGGTCTGTCATGGGACCAGATTGCTGACCAATTGCAATTTACCTGAGCTACTGTCATGTGGGAATTCAACAGCATGATGAACAGGGGGAATTGGATTGGGGCGGTCAAGAAGCCCAAGAAGGCCCAAGAGTCTCAGATAACTGAGGCCTACCCAATCATGCTCGACCTCCTCCAGCGGGACCCCAAGCTTCCCTTGACCCAGGTCCGGAAGCAACTTGCTCACCATGGCATTTGGGTGTCTGAGAGCATGGTGCAGCTCTGGATGTACGGGAAGGTGGCTTCTGTACGGGTTCTTACCAATTTTGCCGGCGACCAATGGGATGGCGCTGAGGATTTCCTGTATGATTTTGAGATTGAGGCAACCCTGGTTCAATGCCTGACAAGTCTTTCAGATGATGTCATTTTCATTTCTTACTACAAGCTATTGTTAGCTTTTGATAACTTTGGTGAGATGGAAAAAGCCGCCACCAAGAATGGAAGGAAGAAGGCCAAAAAGGGGACGTTCATTGGTGCATTTCTGGCTGTGTTGGCCAAGGGTTTTGTCTATTATCAGACAAACCCTGATTTTGTCAATGGGTACTCATATGGCCACATGCTTGGTGGATTGCTCAACTCCTGGGATGGCTCAAATTCAAAGCATCGGGTTTTCTTGAGCCACCAGATGGAGGGTAGCTCCACTGCCCTTGAGGCCATCCAGGGACGCAGGTACCAAGCCTCCGTGTACCCAGCTGGCCACGCTGACCTTCATCTGGGTGATGTTGTCTTCTTTAACATTGGAGATACACTGCGGGAACGCCGCCCTCAGGCTTTCAACGACCTCTATCTTGGGGTCCTTGATCACAAGTCTCTCTTTAGTTGTCAGATGATGGCAGACTTGTTTGCCCAAATTGTCTTCCATGTAAATATGGGCAACCAATCACAGAAAGACAAGCGCCTCCCACCCCGTGTCACTGCCACCTATCAACCATCTAGCCAATGACAGACAAGGAATATAATGAGTGGTATATAGCGGCCATCACGCGCAATCCTCCTGCCTCCACCCCTGCCACCAACACCCCTCACCCGCAAGCCCCACCCACCCAATCCCAGACCCACCAAGCCCACTCAGAAGCGCATCCCTGATGTCAAACCCGTCACTCTTCCCCGCCTTAATAAACCTCCTGTTGCTGAACATTTCTATTTATATTATCATTATTTTGAATTTCAATTGTTCAGGTTCTCTTTGTTTATAGTTGGGTTTATTCTTTATGTTCAGCTTTTTTCTATAAAATCATATATTTACTATGTTGTGTATCTAGATCCAGAACATAGTTATTTTTAGTACCCAAACTCAGCCCCTTGTGAAAATATTAACAACGACTTGGTGATCAACTGAATTTGAATTAGAAAATTATAGTGTTAATTGTATATAGATAAAGTTGTTACTGATCCAAATTCAAAACCTTAATGATAAACTTTAAGCCAATCAGGAGCCAAGTGATAAAGTGATTTTTGTGACATAAAGGGTCATTCAATAATTCTTTGATGCATGTGCGCTAATTCATATGATTGGCTGGTTGTTTTGCCATTGTACGCCATTGCCGCTGTGGCAAGTTGTTGGTGGACTAATGCCCAATCAGCCGCTGAGTTAACACTAGTCCATCAACAACTTTGCACAGCGGCAATGGCGTACAATGGCAAAACAACCAGCCAATCATATGAATTAGCGCACATGCATCAAAGAATTATTGAATGATCCTTTATGTCACAACAATCACTTTATCACTTGGCTCCTGATTGGCTTAAAGTTTATCATTAGGGGTTTGAATTTGGATCATTAACAACTTTATCTAAATACAATTAACACTGTAATTTTCTAATTCACATTCAGTTGATCACTAAGTTGTTGTTAAGATTTTCACAAGGGGCTATGTCAAGCGCCAAAAATAATATGGTAACCAAGGAAACAATGCCACACAAAGCAAACAACACATATTGAGATGTGTGTAAAACATATACAAAATGGGTAAAAAGATGGGATAATGTAGTAAATTGGAAAACAAAAAGGAATAAACAAATAGGCAATTGTATCAAAATAATACAGAATTTATTGGGGCAAGAGCTATAAAAACATATGAAAAGGTTAGTAAAAAATCAATAAGTGAATTGGAAAAAACTTCTAAAAGACCTTGACTTGGCAATTGCCAAAATCAAAGAAATTGACCGCAAGGTCAAGGAAAAAGTGAAGTCTGCCATCCTTGAAGGGGACAAAATCAAAAAGGTGTCTGCCAAGTCACTCATGACCAAAATACCAGACACCCCTGAGAAGACAATAAAGCGCCTACTCAACATTCAGAAGACAGTGGTTGAAGGCTTGCAATTCAAGTCCTTTGCCCTCTCTGCGCCGTCTGTCTGGACGGACAACCCTGAGATGTATGCACATCTCAAACCCGCCAAGAGGGCCCACAAGGAGGAAACTGAGATGCCCGCACAACTGCTTGCGCCAAGGATGGCAAAGCCTGCCAAAGCTGCTGGCAAAGAAGAAACCCAAGAAGGTAACCTAAGAAAATAAATTTAATAAAAATTCATAAATACTTACATTTTTTTAGAAGATGTTGATGGCAAACTCCGCCAGGTCCTGGTTCCTTTTGTTCCCTCCACCTTCTACTCAAATTTTGCCACTCACGTGGCCAAGCAGCTTTTCCTGTCCCCCCTGTCTTGCGGGAGCTTGAAGATAGAATTCACGGTGCATTCCCAATGTCCAGGGAGGCATTGGCTGGGCTGACACATGGCAAGGGGGCATCCAAGTGGGCAGTTACTGCCTACAAAGATGCTCAACTGGTCCGCCTGACCCAGTTAACCTCAGTGGAGTTTACTGTGTAAACTCCATTGAGCTTGTTTGGGACGTTCTGGCAACGCTCCCATTCAAGAATATACCAGAGATGGGCCGGGCTCATGCGGCTGCTCGCTTCTTCTTCCCAGTGGAGCATACCCTGTCCTACTTGCTGGAGAACTTCAGGCGCGCGGTGGCAAAACTGGCTGTTGCAGACGCAACAGCCATAAAGAAGTCAAAAATCCTCCTGGCGGACTTTGGGCTGGCCTGGAGTGCCAACAAGGCGGGGGTCCCAGAAGCTATGGACCTTACCTTCAGCAAAACTAAACATGAGAAAAAAATAAGCGCAGTATACAATAAATTATGCGAGTTTACGGAAGCCTTTGCCCAGCAAAGACTTCACCTTGTTGTTTACCTGAGGTTCCTATTCTACTTTGGAATGGGCGCCAGCGTAGAGGATCTAGACAGGGTCCTTCTTGGAATTGACGAGGCCCGGCTTGCACTTGATGGGAAGAAGGTCCCCCCCAGATATGACTCAGTGGACCACGTTATCCAGGACGCCCTGGTCCTGGCTGGAATCTACAGGTTTGCGGCCCTGCCTGAGAAGCTGCTGCTTCACTCCCACCTAACCATTCTGCCTTTCACCAGCAGGTGGGAGTATTTTAACCAGGGTGTATCCACTGTCCACAGTGTGGCAGTGGAGGTTGTGCGCCACCTCCATTGCGGGGTGGGTACATACCGCCAAACCCATTATAGGCGCTCCTAATATATCCTCTATTCCAATAAATATATTCACCCTTTAGATTATTTTTATTATAATTAATACTTTTATAAAATAATATTTTAGCAAACATTACTTACAAAATAAATTCCAGGGAAGGTTTTAATAAAAGCATATAATATATGTCAATAAAATCTACTTCTAATTGTATGATTTACATTTATTTTTTTTAGTTTGCTTTTTATATTTATTTGCCAAAAATTATATTGATGTGTTTGCGTAATTCAGTATCAAGCGTTTGGGATACCCTTGGATGCAATAATAGAAAAATGATTATAAATAAATAAATTACTAACCTTCATTGATGGTGCTGCTGAATGTGATTGCAGGCTTGGAAACATCTAAATATAAAATGTTAGTTAATGAATCTTGATTAGTAAATTAGAGGATATATAAAAAAGTGGGATAAGCTAAGCCTTTAATTGATTGGCTGATTTGCAAGGCACACAGGGATAAACAAATCAGCGTGGCCATAGAATTTGGCCACGGTCTTGGCTGGAAGGGTATGGATCCCTGCCTGCAGCAAATCAAAAAGGTCCTCTGTCCCAGTTGGGGTTCCTTGCTTGACAACTTGCTTGAGCCACCCAAAGACTTCCTCGATGGGATTTAGGAAGGGCAAATAGGCGGGGAGGAAGAGAAGGCGCAAATTTGCCATGGTCAATTGCTGGGGGCCCACTGCAGCGCTGGTGTCAATCATTGGGAATTCCTCAAGAATATCCGCCACCTTGTGGAGACCAACATTGTCCAGCACAATTACATTGGTGAAGCCCGGGCTTGTGCGCCTCAGGTGCTCCTGGACCAATCAGAGGAATGATAGGAAAGTCTGGCTATTGTGAGATCCCAATATCATTTGGTAGAGCTCAACCCCCTTTGGACCGAGGAGAGCCACCATTGAATAGGCTGTGGCGCGGACTGCAGCATGCCAAGCCATCCCGTCATTTGAGCTTTTGGGGACATAACCATACCCATTGCACATTGACAAGGCAAATGCTGATTTGTCAATGTAGTAGAATTTGACTGTCCCCTTGGCTTTTAGGGCAGTGTACGCCTCCGCGTATTTTATCTGAGTCTCAACATTGGCCGGGCTGTTTCTGTTGTAGGGGGAAACCCCAAGCTTTTTCCAAGAAAAGCGCATTCTCTTCACCAGATGATAGTAAAAGGAAATTGAAGCCTCAACCCCAAAAACAGACTTGACCATGGCCTGGATATTTGCCAGTTCAAGATGGCAGTCCCAGGTGATCCACTGGCAGATTGCCCATTTGTGCTCCTTTGTGAGCATGGTCAACACGCGCAAGGATTTCTCCGCGGCAAGGACTCGACCTGTGTTGAGGAACTTGTTGAAGGTCTTTGAGGCGTACTTGGGATCCACCCCAACAATGACTGCGGCCGCCTTGTAATTGCCTGATGCACACATTAGATTAAGCAGGATGATGTGTTTATGTCAGGGATGCACTTATGGGCGGGCTTTTTAGCGGTGGGGATTGACTCATCAGCATTGGGAAAGGCACAGGGCATAGGCACCTTGTTGTAGAAGGCTGCAACTTTCTTGCGCACCAGTTGTCCCTCATCAGTTTGAAAGAACTCGGGCTCCTTGTTGTCCTCCTGATTGCCATTGCTGATGTATGGCTCATAGCTAGTATCAAGTACAGGCTTCACCTTCTTCAGCATGGCTGACAGGACCAACTCTTGCCGGTACACAGCGTCAAACACATACAAAGTAAGTTCTACCTCCTTGTCTCTAACTGTTTTTGTGAAGGTAACCTTGGTGGGCTTCTGGGTCAGCTTGGGGACCCAAGGGTTTATGCTCTGCACCCTAGCAGCTTGTGCTCCTTGAACCGGCTGTGTCAGTGCAGCGTCACTATGGAACTCTCCTCTTCTGCCTCCCTCCTGAGTAGGCACTTGTGTTGTACTGAGTCTATTCTTTGACCCGCGGGGGCGACCACAACCGCGGCGCACAATGGGTGCATTGGTACTCTGGTGTTGTATTCCTTCCATTTTAAAATTTAATAAAATACTAAATAAATTTTAATTAAGTTACTCCCTAATTTTAATTTTTGCTTTTATCTGAATATAGATATTTAATTAATATTTTTCCCACCCAATATCCCAATTATAGATTTTTTATTTCTTAATTAGTTATTTCTGGTTTACAACGCCCATTTTTGAATACCCAAAATAATTTTCACCCATTTTCTCATATTTTTTGCCAAATTAAGCACCCAATACAATATTTTTAAAATTTATGTTTCAGATCTTGTGTCTTATTTTAGATGCCTTGGTATCATTCTTGATTACAATCCATTGCCCAAACTGTGTGAGTGATTTCATTTATTTTTTGAGTTCCTATTGTGTTTTGTTTTTGGATTGAGTTTTGACGCACCATGTGTGGGTGTATTTTGTCACTGATTCACATAGTAAACATATGTACACCAAAGGCCAACTCACACCATTTTGTTTGTGAATCCATGTATTTTGGATTGCATTTTGAATGGTTTTGTTTTGCGTGTGAGTCCTTCTTTGCTGTGTTGACCCATTTTGCCTATTAACTCCAAAAATCCCTATTAACAGAGTGTATATTTTAACCTGCTAGTTGGATTTTGTTTAAATCTGAAATGAATTTGTTTAAATCTGAGTTCATTTTGCTTGTTGCCATAGCTTTTAAAACTACTGTATCATTCTCTTCTTAAATTTCCCCCTTATTTTGTTTATTATACTTCCCAGAAGTATAAACTTGACATTGGTAGCACAGGTAGGTTATCCATACCTACCCAACTCAAAGGAAAAATTCCTCCCAAGAAAAGAACCCAGACAATGTCACTCCCTAACGGCTGGAGAGATTACAAAGTAGGACAAGATTTTCCCCCAGGCCTTGCCATCTACAATAACCTCCTTGTACCCATTGACCAGTACAACGCTCTCAAAGCCTGCAGACTGTTCCCTACCACGCTAACCACAACAGCACCTACGCAACCTGAGATACCCAATATTGTGTTTCAATGCTTACATACCGCTGAAATTGGCGCCTTTGCAGGTCTACACTGTGAGAACACCTCTCTTTGGATCAACAGCACTGAGAGCAAGTTCAAACAAGTGGAGTACCCCCAAAGACTCTGGGTCAGCAAGATTGCCCTCTGTGTCACAGGGACTGCTTCACATTTTGTAACTGAATGCTAGCCCAACACCCTGACCAAAAAGAGAATTGGGAAGTGTTCAAGGCCGCATTCCTCAAAAAGTTCTCCATGAAAATCTTGGATGTGATGATCATGACCGAGCTTTGAACCTTCAAAATGACAGGAACCATCAGAAATACATCACCACATATGAAGGACTACATGACTGTGCACCCAACACCATCAACTTTGATGAACCTAGGCCACATCTGGACTTCTACAATGGCCTTCCCACATACATTAGATGTCAGTTCAACATGACCCGCTGCAAGAACCTCAAGGATGTATTCCTAGAAGGAAAACACACAGCTCAGACGTCTGACAATCTACACACCACCAACAAGCGCAAGAAAAACCCTGCAGCTAAGAGAGAACCCTGCCACAATAAGCAACACAACCAAACCCACAGTACCCAGCCTCAGAACGGGAATCACACTGCACAAGCCAACCAGGCCAGCACCGGAGATACCAATGAGGAGGAAAAAGCTAAGGGGAGTTCTTAGGCAAGCCGCCCTCTCCCACTTCACAAGACTCATACAGAAAACAGGACATAGACTCAATAAACATGATCCAGGTTCCCTCCAGCAATCCTCTACTGTTTGCCACCCAAACAGGAAATAAACTCCTTACCTATCCTTTCTGTTTTTGCAGATACCAGGGCACAGCACTATTTGACACTGGAGCCAATCAATCACTCATTAACAAGAGTTTCACAGACCTCATGAAGCTACCTACCACTCAAAGTAGTGTCAAGAAAGTCATCATGGCAGACAACCACAGCACACCAGTTACCCACGAGACAAAACCTTTCTGAGCCCAAATTGGAGATGTACAAACAACAATTAGCGGCCCCATCATACCAATCCCCAAATACAATGTCATACTTGGATTAGATTGGATGAGAAAGACAAAGCCTCACATTGACTGGGACAGTGCCACCCTCACCATTCAGCAAGGAGAAGTCCACCATCATGTATACCCAATACATCTTGACACCCTCATGAGGGACCACATATTTATAAAGATCATGGAAACAGAGAAAGAAACAGACATCAGCAAAATTTATTGGAGCACATGTATGTATGAGGTCATACACTTCAAAAGCACAGAAACTCAACACAAACATAACCCAATTAGAGACCAGCTAGTCAATTAATTTCCCTCCATATTCCAAGAAACACTACCTGGGTTGCCCCCTGACCGGGGTATACAACACAAGATTGACCTAAAAGGTAGCGTGCCTAAAGCACAACCCATCTACCGCCTCACACCACAAGAAGACAACACCCTAAAAGCTTACCTTGATGAAGCACTTGAGAAAGGCCTCATCAGACCCTCAAAATCACCCTTTGATGCTGCTGTCTTCTTTGTGGCAAAGAAAGATAGATACCTCCTCCTGGTCATAGACTACAGGGCCCTCAAAGAGGTCACAATAAAGAACAGGTATCCCCTTCCCCTAATTGATGATCTTTTTGATGCCCTGGGGGGGGGGTCCAAAATCTTCACAAAAATTGATTTGACAGCAGGATATCACCAAATTTGTGTGAAACCTGAAGACATTCCAAAGACCGCATTTCAAACCAAATACAGATCTTTTGAATGTGTTGCTCTCAATTTTGGCATGATGAACACTCCCAGTACCTTTATAACCTTCATTCATGAAGTATTCAAGGAACACATTGGGAAAAGAGCAATCATCTACCTAGACAACATCATCATCTATAGTCCCAACCTACAACAACACTGGGAAGATGTCTGCGCAGTCCTCCAATCCTGCAAGAAAACCAACTAATTGCCAAACCGTCCAAATGCGAGTTCTTCTCAACTGAACTCCCCTTCCTTGGTCATATTATTAGCAAGGACGGCATCAAGCCTGATCCAGACAAGATACACACTATAACAGAAATGTCAGCCCCAAGAAACAAGAGAAAACTCTGCACTTTCCTTGGAATGGTAGCCTATGTATGCAGGTTCATCCCTGACTGGGGCGCCCTAACAGCCCCCTTGTCAGACATCACCAGGAAAACAACCAAATTTGTCTGGACACCCTTATAAGACCAACATTTCTGCCAACTGAAGGAACATATGGTTACTGCCCCCATCCTACAATACCAAACTGTGAGGGTATCTACGAGCTAGAAACCAACGCCTCTGATTATGCCATAGGAGGAGTCCTCTGTATCCAAACAGCCCAAAAGGACTTCCTCCCTGCAGCATATGAATCAAGAAAACTATCAGACAGCAAAAAAAGATACCCCATACACAATAAGGAATTGGTTGCCATCATACACTGCCTCATGAAATGGCAATGCTATCTGGAAGGAGCCCAGACATTCAAAGTACTCACCAACCACAAGTTGTTGATATTCTTCAAAACACAACAACACCTGTCAAGAAGACAAGCCAAATGGATGAGTCTCATATAGAACCCCCCATGCAAATTGAATACAAGCCAGGCAAGGAGATGCTTACTGCAGACGCCCTATCAAGGCTATACAATAAACACATCCTTTGCACTGATGGCAACCCCAACTGGCCCATGTTAATCATGGGGAATCTTCAGGAAGAGTTCCCACTTGGTACATCAATGGACATACAAGAGAAAGTCCTCAAGAACAAAAATCTGTTCAAAAATGTATATGGTACCTGTGGGGTTCCTGGTCACCAGTCCCCAAAGTGTGTCCTGGGTCATAGCCAGGGACTGGCTTAGAGGAGTTGTCATTCTCCAAAAGTGGTGAATGGTTAGTTAGGAGCTTATACTTGGCCTGCATAAGAGAAAACTCTTCCAGTACCTTCCCAATCACCAGGCAAGCATCTCCACATACACTTGTACTTCAGCAGGCGCCAGCCCTTCTGTAGGCCAATACCAATTCTGTAATAGTCTAGCAAACTCTTTCCCAATAAATCCCTTCCTCTATCTGTCATTTCAAGATGCCTAGTCACCTTTTCCCACTCCTCCTGGGCAGACTTACTAGAGGCAAACTTCCTGCACCCTAGGCAATAGGATTCCTTGTCCCCTGGGCTAGGGTAGAAAATGTGGGGTAATTGACTCATAGAGCTTATATTCTTTTATCATGGAAAATTTGGGTAGGGGTTGTAATAGGCATTTTATTCACAATCAGAAGGAAGATCCCCTTAGAAACCTTCTGATATATGGCCTTGAAATAGGGAATAATGAGTATTTGTGCCAGTACTTGGAGTCCTTTAACAATCTCTTGGACTCCTTGTACTTGTACTTGGCCTTGGGCTCCTGCTCCTTGATCTTGGGCTCCTGTGTTCTGATCTTGAGCTCCTGCGGTCTGTTCCAGCTCTGGCTTCCTACTCTTGATCTTTGGCTCTTTTTGTAGCTCTTGTGGCCTTTGTAATCCACTTGATCCAGTCCCTGAAGAGTCTCAGATAGCTCTCCCTTTTATAGCCCCTTGTTTCAGACCAAAAACCTCTCTTAGAACTCTGGTCTTTCAAAGCTTAAACTATCCAGTTTTTCTCCTTCTAAAATATATTAAACTTTTAAACTTAATTCAGCCAATGAAAGCCCTGAATTTTCTGCTTCTGCTCCTCATTTTTTTAGGCTTTAACTATTAAGTTAAAGCCCTTAAAACACTGATCAAATAGACTCTGGCTTGTAGCCAATCACACGCCTTGATTCAACGGTTTTGCCAAAAAAGTTTCCCCGGATGACTTGCTCTTGACCCTGGTTCAAACCCAAGGCTGTCTTGCTCCAGGTAAACAACTGCTCTGCGTTTCAAACGGTTTCACTGTGATTCCCGTCACATTTCCCCAGAAAATCTTGAGCACTTCCACATATGTTTTACTTAGGCAAATTTTGACCCCTCAATTTTACAACGTTTCTCTGTGTTTCTCCGTGTTTTTTTCAACATTTTGCAACTTTGAACCCGCTTGCTGCTTGCCCTCTTGCCTCTCCTAGTTGTTCTTGGCAAAATTCACTCTTTTGCCCTCACAGTTTCTCTGTTCCATTTCCAGCCTCTTCCAAGCTTCTTTCTGACTCAATTCTCTTCTTTAAATAAATTCACAGTTCTAACAAACTGTATGTTATTTTTTCTCCTCTTTACTTTTCATTATATGATATTACATTCTTTTTTAATCATAATCAGGCAGTATTTAATTATTATTTTAACTGCTTTTTTTATCTATTTTTCTCTCAAAAGACATTAAAACAGTTATTTCAGCCTCTGTATCCAGTATGGCTAGTTCCTTCAGGTTATCTCCTGGTCCTGCACTCACATCTTCTCAGCTTTTCAGTCCTTCAACACAAACTTCTGGTCCTTTGGCCATCCTTTATTATGATCAGCTAGTCCTGCATCATAATCTTCTGGTCCTTCAGATTATTCTCAACCAGTTCCTTAACAAATCCTCACTAGGAACCTCCTTAGTTCCCCCTGCATACCAAACCATATTGGTTCCCACAATTCAATATAAATCAACAGTTTGTCAACTAGCCTTCACTGTGATCAAACAGTCCCTCTTGCTAGTCTTCTCTGTTAATTCTGTGAACCACCTTGGTTCTTTATCTCAGTCCCCATTACCAGAACTTGTAGACCCAGGCATGAGTCTACATTGAACTGGCGTTTGACTGGGCCCTTGCAAGTGGAAATCCACTTAGGCCATTCAACTATAGATCAATGTCTATGCATTGTCTTTACTCACCCAGGTGATTAAGTCTGGGCTTTCAGTTGCAGAGTAATCAGCTCTACTTCCCAGAGGCCTGATCACACCAAGTTCTGCAGCTTGCTTCCCCAAGCAACCCGCCTTGGTGACACTCTGAGCAAATCTATGCCCTCCAATGCTCACTTTGGGTTTCCCCTAAAGCTCCCATAGGGGCATAAACGAGGACACCCTACCAGTCCGTTGGGTAGGATGCTTGCTCACAGACCTCCTGTAAGCGTATTAGGGTACATAGAGCCCTCAAAGCTCTTCCCCTCCCTGGCAGCCCGCGTTACCTGCCAGGGATCCAAAACCTACTCCCCCCAGACAGACAAAGTTCCCTGCTTGCTATCTCAGTCTTCACCCTTGCGCAGCCACAGTTCCCTGCAAGGTGAAGCACTATAGCCCAAAGAGGCCAATTCCTTCTTCTGGGTGGAGGCAATATCTGCCTCTGGTAGTCCTATGTTACCTACCAGCCAGGCCTTACTTACCCTAGTAGTCCCATGTCGCCTACTAGGCTTATCCTACTTACCCCTAGTAGCCCTATGTTACCTAATAGCTTACAGCGTCACCAGCTAACCACACATTGCCACTATTCAGCATATTGTCATTATTTGAAGCCAAATCAACCCTTGCCTGCAAAACAACACACATGTGGATCACCACAGTACCCTTCACTGAATACTTCCAAATGGTGACACTGTACCCTACGTTCCATCAACACAAAAGATTGACACAATCCTCCAATATCACAGAGACTTGGGACACACCTGTAGCAGAAACTTGCATGAATACCTCAAGACACGCTACTGGTGGCCCAACATGCTAGATAATATCAGAGAGGTACTGGAACAATGCAAGGTCTGTGAGAAGTACACACAAACCAAAGCTCCACCCAAGTCAGTAGTACCTGTGTTCATCACACAACCCTTCAAGGTATGGTCATTGGATATTGTGGGACCTATGCCTGGTGAGAGCAAGGGCAAGAAGTACATCATCACAGCCATTGACTATGCAACAAGATGGTCCGTAGCACAAGCCACAAAAGAGCACAAAGGCAACAATGTAAGACGGTTTATTGGCAAGGAGATCATAGCAAAGTTCGGAAAGCCTGACCTCTTAATCACAGATGGAGGCACTGAACTTAAAGCTATTGGCACCAACATATACCTTGCCAAAAATGGAATAAAGCACGTCACAGCCAGCCCATATCACCCCTAAGCAAATGGACACGTAGAACAACTAAACAGCTCTCTAGTGGAAGCCCTCAGTAAGTTATCTGCCAACAATCCAAAAGCCTGGGTTGACATGCTACCAACCGCCCTTATGGTCTGCAGAACACAAGTCAACCGCAATACGGGCAAAAGCCCTTACAAACTTGTCTATGGTCAGAAACCCTCACTTGTCAGTACAACCATGGGACCACGGCTGCCACTTCCAAAGAAGATACCAGACAGTAATGAGCCAAAAATACTACAAGCCAGGAAGGACCAAAAATCAATGAAACACCAAAGAGTCCAGCAAGAAGCAATCCCATTACAACAAGAAAGGTTCCAAGTTGGAGACAAGATCTGGGTTGTCAACCACAACCAGCAAAAATTAGACCCAGGATTGCGCAGACCAGGCATTGTCATGGAGGTGAAACCCAATAACACCTACCTCATCAAAGGGATTGGAGCTTGAACTGAACTGAAACATATGCATCACAACCAACTCTGTTTGTGTAAGGCAAGAGCAGCCCAACAAAATCCAAGACTCCCTGTACCCAATACCAAACTGGATCAATACCAAGCCCGCATACCAGATACTCTCAAGAAAATTCCCAAGGCTCCGCCTTCCAGCACTCCAGGGGGAGATGTTGCAACATCTTTGATTACTCTCTCTTGGGGAATTAACACCCCAAGTAAATCATCAAGTGGCTCACCAAATGGTTCACTGCCCAGCCAATAAACTGGTGACACCATTATCAGTTAACCATCTATGACAGGGATCACTCAATACAGGTCCTAAATGGAACACAACTTGATTAAGCCTCATGACTCAAGAGGAACATTAATCAGATAAGCCTCATGATCTCTATGACGTACATGGACAACATGTAACTTGTTGTGATGCTATATAATATTCTATATTTATATTCAATAAAGTATCATTCTCTTCTTAAATCTTCCCCTTATTTTGTTTATTATACTTCCCAGAAGTATAAACTTGACATTAGATAAAAAATATATCCTTTTAGATTAAACCCCAACTTTCTTGATTAGCTGAAGAAGGGCCAGTTGAAACTATCTTGATTTAAAATATAAAACTAGATCAATCCAAAAAGCTCTGCAAGATTTTCAATTGCTTGCCAGACTGGAGAGGCAACCCTCCAGAGGATTAACTAAACCAAAAGTATCAACTATTGTCACAATGTACAACTAGGGCTCAGCATTCCACTCCCGGACAAAGATCATCTTTTTTCTGGCATTCCAGAAGATCAGATTTAAAATCAGGCTTAAATAGAAAATATATTATCTTCCATATTTTCAGAAGCTTTGGACAGAATCCGGGTTTTGTCCGGGTGTGGGATGCTGCAGCCCTATGTACAATCAAATGGAGAAATTATCCAATTTTGGAATTTTGGTTAATACTCAACTAACAAGATAAAAATTGATTCCTGATCCTTCATGTGGCATTATGGAATAAATTCCTAAATTATCACTTGTATCAATACCATATTCCTGATTCACATCTCTCTAATTCATAACACAAGTAGTATTTCATTTGTTGCAACATTTATGATTACTCCCTCTCAGGGAGAAATTCTCTGGGCAATTTCCCAACTAATAAATAATTGGTGGCACTCTTATCAGACGTCAATTTTATACAGGTATCAAACATTTTGAGTCCTAATTAAAACACTACCAAGAATAAGCCTCATGGCTGACATGTTGTGTGTCAGGATACCTAGAGTACTATGCTGCCCCTTCAGGTGAGAGAGGGGCAGAAGCAGGTATGGGCATGGCCCACAAGATGATGAGACCTAACTTTACCAGGTAGAAAAGGGCCTTCCCAGCCACATCCCATGGTCTAGCTGCTGGCAAGGCAGAATCAATCAACTCTGTGATTGCCAGGTATACCACTCCCAGGAATTTACTATTCTGGCCAGTGGCATCAGAAGTGGGGGTTTGAGATGGTTGGTTCAGTTGTTTGAGGTGGTTCCATTGGGACTAAGTAGGCGGCAGTATTGTTGTATTTTCCGTTGAATATCAAAGAGCTATAGTGGTTTCTTTGCTGTCACAAATTATTTGATAGGGATCCTTAGGAGCGTCTGGGAAAGTGTACCACTACAAGTCTTAAAGTCCAGGGTTTGTGGTTGGGGTTCAGGGGATACCCAGTGAAGTGTACAGGACCAAACAGAGCGCCAGGGAGTGGTAATAATCAGGCACTTCTGGATCTCCAGCTGGTGCTTGATGTTCAGCTCCTGAGGGTGAGCTCTGGTATCTGGGCAATTAAAGATGAAAGAGTATCAGAAATATGTATTGAAATAGGTTGGTGAACCAAAGGTTCATAACAAACTTTATTGGGTGTCACAACATCGTTGATTACTCCCTATTGAGGAATTCATGCCCCAAGCAGATCACCAAATGGTGCACTGAATGGTTCACTGACCAGCCAGTGAACTGATGGCACCATTATCAGTCAACCATCTATGACAGGAATCACCCAATCCAGATTCTAAATGGAACACAACTTGAATAAGCCTCATGACTCAAGAGGAACATTACTCAGATAAGCCCCATTATTGAAACAGCAGGCTTGACCGGCCAGCAAGGTTCTGAGTAAGAAGGTTTGTGACCTGCAATCCAATTATCCAGTCACTCAAAGCCAGACTAGGAAGTCAACTCAAATGTCCAAATCCAACAACATGAACAGATGATGATCCCTTACGGTGGACACCTTGTTTTGGCGCTTGACTCATTACCAGGATAAAGCCACCCCCTTCACCATCCCATTGTGTGATCAACACTATCATGTTCCTGTTATCCACAATTAACAATGACTATATAATAAATATCTCTCAATAAAGAATATTATCTAGTTTCCAAACATTTCCCCCTGTAACTTTGCTAAAACAGCACAGTTACAACATTGGTAGCATAGGTAGGTTCCCCATCTTACCTTATCTTGCAAAATTCTGCCTGTTGCCTGTACTTGTTGCAGCCAACAAATCCTTGATAGAATCATGTCTGACTTCTTGCTAGACTGGACACCGTACACGCCTGGTACCAAAATGCCTTATGGTTTCATCCTTTACCAGAACACAGTGATCCTGCTCTCCGCCTTCAACACCCTGTCAGCACAAGGTTTCTTCCAAGCACCCGCCGCCATTCCTTGAGCAACTGATGAAAACACCATGCCAGCCTACGTAGCCTAGAGACTTCAAAGCGCTGCCTTGGAACCTTTTGCTGGAGCCAACAACAATAACGCCACGGCATGGATTCAATTGGCCCACAGCAAGCTGGCCCAAATGGAATGCCCACAACGGTTCTGGATTGCAGAAATCTCCATTCAATTGACTCACGACGCTGGTACCTGGTGCAACAAGTGGCATGAAGAACACACTGAGAAGGATTGGGAAACCTTCAAACAAGACTTCTTGGTAAGATTTGTGCTGAAGGACACCACACTCATGATCATACACCAAGTAAAGAATCTAACCCAAATAGGCACAGTGAAGGAGATCACCCAAGCTTACAAGAAACTCTGACTACATGCCCCCTCAGATATGGCCTTTGACACTCCAGCTACCCACCTCATGTACTATGACGCACTTAAGTCACATGTAATGAGACACGTAAACCTGGACCAAGTGACCAATTTAAAGAGTCTGTATTGCAAAGTGGAGAAAGCAGAACAAACATCCAACACTCTTCACAAAGCGCAAACTGGAAAATAAGAGAGACCCAAAGACTCTCACCTAGCTGGCCGCTCCAGTCAACCACCCCCTGGAAACAACAGCAGCAGTACAAACCATAAACCTGCAGGCTCAAATAGACATGAAAATGGGAACAATGACCAGTCAAACCGTACCCATTTCCATATCACTGCAACACAGGGTAACCCAGAAAAAGGGAAAAGCCCAGGGAGAGCATTAAGCAAGCCAAGCTCTCCCTGCACAACTCCTGACTTGCCCAACAATGAATACTGCCCCAATGATGTGGACCAGTTTCCAATGATCCAAGTGCCCTCAGAGGACCAGGTTCTCTACACCATTGCCAGACACCCCAATAAACTGATGTCTTACCCTTTCCGCTTTTGAAGTTACACAGGCTTGGCACTCCTGGACTTGGGCGTGGATCAAACCTTAGTCAACAGCAGCTTTGTGGACAAGTTCAAGCTAACCACTAATCCTTTGCAGATTAAAAAAATGGTTTTAGCTGATGAACATCACATTGCTGTGACAAGGGAAACCACCCTCTTCTCTGTCATGCTTGAGAACCTCCACTCCACCATCCAAGGTCCGGTCATTGACTTCCCAAAGTTTGACATTGTACCAGGGTTAGACTGGTTACAAAAGAACAATCCTCACGTAGACTGGGCAACCTCAGTATTGACCATCAAGTGTGAAGGTGACAATCACCAGATCTACTCTGACTCAGTGGATCAACTTCTGCGCAACTACGTCTTTGTACACATTACCAAAACTGTAAATCCACTGCCCCCTTTGGCCTTGGATAAAAATGTTTTCCCCCATTGTACAAGGAAATCTGCTCATAGCCCAGCTAAACCACTCAACTTGCTAAAAGATTTAGCCCACACTGTAGATGAAAGATTTTTATTGGCATACCCTGTGAATTCTCCAGCCTCCACTGTTCCTTCCTTGGAAGAAACCCTGGTAAATTTAGACTACTTGCTGGCCTGGTGTCAACCATTATTGAAAGCTATCAGATCCAGCCAATTGGGTGTTGCCACATTGACATCAAAAAGCTCAAGTGAATTCCAAGTGTTTGAAAACTCCTCCAGCTAATCAGGGAGTACTGCAGAAATTAAGATGAAACCCTCCAGCCTCCCTAACTCTGACCTAAAAATTTCTCCCCCACCCAATCAGACTTAAGCTCTGAGGTCATGTGATTTTACCCTGCAGCACACTCCCCCTTTTACACAGCAAGGGGACTTTCAGTCCCCTGCTTGTCTATTCCCAATTTTAATAAACTTTGGAACTTGCTGCACTTTTTAAAATTTTTATAGAGGCCTTGAGACTCTGTTTTGAGCCCCTATAGTTTAGAGATTAAAAGTGTTAGTTTTTTGTTGAAGTGTTGCAACTGAGTTTCTAGCCTTGCCTGCTAACGTATCTTACAATACACAGGGGGCGCTCAATGATCTGCCCCTTGATGTATCTAACGTGATGGATTAATCTGATGGCAATATTGAATGGCGGGTACTTCATCCTAATTAGGAGCGCTGCTAATCCAACTTGCTGATTCTCACACAAGTTATTCCTTGGCTCCAAACCTTACATGGAACTTCCCACTATGCCACCCCCTTGTGGAATTCCCCATATAGTATATTAATCCAAATATTCTACAATAAACAATACCTTATTCTTATTATTCTGTCCTTTCTATTGGACTGTTGTCTTCCCCAATTCCAAGTACTGAACTCTCATTGGTTCAGTTGCAACAGTGATAGCAGCGGTAGGTTATTGACCTACTTAAAACAAAATCCCCCAAGAAAGGACGGAGTACAGGTCGTATGGCTACTCCCCAACAAGAGACCTGCCTGCCAATCCCCAAGGGGGACATCCCAAAAGGGTATGTCATATATCAAGATCAGTTAGTTCTCACCAGTGTGTACAATTGGCTCCGCCTCAGGCAGTGTGACACCAGCGTCACCCCGCCCCAGTCAGACCTATCCCAGCACATGCTCAACCTTCAGTTAGGATCCTTTGCTGGTGGTGTCAAGGGGGCCAACATTGTCAGTTGGCTCCAGTCTACTGAAACCCGCCTTTGCATCTGCCAGGTTCCTGAGCCCATGTGAGTTGCCACTGCGTCTGGGCGCCTCACGGGGCCCGCCGCTGTGTGGTTCACCAACTGGGCCAGCCAGGAACTTGACGTTACCTGGGCAGCATTTTGAGACGCCGCCAAGTCCTGTTACAGTGAAACCTTCCCTCCCATTGTTGTGGGAACTCCTCTTCTAGCAATCAAGCAAACTGGTTCCGTCCCAGAGTACCTTGCTGCCTGGCAACAAGCCCTTGCCGCCGCCCCAGAAGCTGTGACTGACGGAAATGCAATGTTACTCACCCTCATAGTTAATGGGTTAAAACCCATATCTGCAAGTTGGTCCCCATAGGTTGCTGTGCTTCCATTGATGACTGCTATAAAGCCATTGTGGAGGCTAACAACCAGGCCTCAATGGGCTTCCGCCGTACCAGTGACACTCCACCCCAATCACGTACAACATCAGGCAATGGCCATAGTCAAGTAGGCCGTCGTCAACCATGTCAACAGGAAAATGAGACCAAACGCCCCCGCGAGGGGGAGCTCCAGCTAGCACAGATTGAGGACCCAGGAAAAGCCTGGGGGTTGTAATGACAAGAGGCTTTACAACCCCACCTGACCCATCCTCTCAATTCCTCCTTGCCAAGAATCCCTGTGACTACAACGTTCACAAAGTTGAAACCCTGGATGTCTTCCAAGTCCACAGTGACAACCCCGTATTACAAGCAAGCCACTCCTCAAATAAAGTAACACACTTGTCCTACCCCTTCTGTTTCTGTGGGAACATCCAAAGATTACTGGTAGATACCAGGGCCAACCACACTATGGTGGACCAGGCATTTGCCAACTCTTAACAATTAGACCAAGTACCCAGCAGATTCAAGGCCGTACAAGTAGCTGACTCCTGCAGAGTGGCCATCAACCCCGCAAGACGGTACCCTTCTCTGTGAAAATGGGGAACGTCCAGGTTAAGCTCTCTGGACCAATCATGGCTGGGCTCAGTCACAACGTGATTGCTGGTCTCAACTGGCTATGACACAACCGCCCCTACATTGACTGGGATACTTCTGTCATCACCCTCAACAGAAATGGGGTGGGGTTCCGGATTTACCCTGTGGAAATGAGCAAGTTACTCCACAATACTGTGTTTGTCAGAATAACAGAGACGGGCTCATACAATTTCAAGGAGGGAAAACTAGACTTCAATCAATGTTCAGTCAAAGTTATCTGTGCTGAACCACCAGTGGTCCCTCCATTGTCATTATCACCACCACCAGCGCTTACGGCCCTTCTTGAGGAGTACAAGGATGTATTCAGTGAGACACTTGAACAACTACCTCCTCCCCGGGAGATCCAGCACGCTGTACAACTTCAAGGATCCTTACCCAAAGCACAACCATTATACCGTCTCACACCAAAGGAAGATGAAACCCTCCACCAGCACCTTGTGGACACACTTGAGAAGGGCTTCATTTGCCCCTTGCTCTCTCCATACAGGGCGGCAGTCTTCTTTGTAGCCAAGAAGGACGGGTCCCTTTGCCTGGTCACAGACTACCGCGCCCTAAATGAGGTGACAGTTAAGAACAAGTACCCCTGCTGCTGATTGACAACCTGTTTGATACACTTGCAGGCGCAAAGGTCTTTAGAAAGATTGATCTCACTGCAGGGTACAACCAGGTCCACATTGCACCAGGGGATGAGGCAAAAACTGCCTTCCGCACGCGCTACGGGTCATTTGAGTGTCATGTCATGAACTTTGGAATGACCAACGCTCCCTCCACCTTTGCCATGTTGATAAACAAAGCATTTGAGGACCTGATTGGAAAATGTGTGGTTGTGTACCTTGACAACATTATTGTCTTCAGTCAAGATCAAACCACACACCTCCAACACCTCCATGCTGTCCTTGACACCCTTTGAAAAAACCAGCTAAAAGCTAAACCCTCCAAATGAAAGTTCCTCACGTCAGAGCTGTTATTCCTTGGGCACACCATCTATGCTCAAGGGATAAAACCTGACCCTGCCAAAATCAAGGCAATCACTAACATGCCACCTCCCACTGATGTGGGCCAGGTGCGTACCTTCTTGGGCATGGTTGCCTATGTGCACAAGTTCATCCCCAATTGCGGAGAACTAATTGCACCTCTCACTGAGCTCCTCAATACCAAGAAGTGCTTCCTTTGGACCCCCGTCAGAGATTGGGCCTTCAAGACGTTGAAGCAAAGGCTCACAACCGCACCAGTCCTGCAGTTCCCCAATCAAAACTGACAGTACAAACTACAGACCAATACCTCTGACAGGGCCATAGGAGGCGTGCTAAGGGTAGAAACTGACAATGTCATCTTTCTCCCTGTGGCCTATGAGTCCAGGAAACTTACTGACTCAGAACAACACTACCCCATCCATGATAAGGAATTGGCAGCCATTTTACACTGCGTTGAGAAGTGGCGCTGTTACCTGGAAGGTGCTACCTTCCCACCCTGCGTTCTGACGGGCCACAAGTCACTTCAGTACTTCAACACACAGTCTCACCTGACACGCCGCCAAGCAGGATGGGTGGAGCGCCTATCCCCTATCAGTTACACATTGAGTACAAACCTGGGAAGTAACTTGTCACGGCTGACGCTCTTTCACGACTCTATGTAGCGTCCATCACTGTGGACAATGGTTTAGATCCAGATTGGCCCATGCTCTACCTCTGCCCTGAAGCAACCTGCTACAAGGGCCTTAACTTGGACACCATCTCCAAGTTGAAGGACAACAAAAGCCAATTCACCACCAATGCTGGTATTGTCTGCCGCCGGGCAGAGACAGGTGAGAAGACACCTTACATCCCCACCACGCAACAAGGGGACACCATATTGCACTACCACCAAACCTTGGGTCACATCAGAGGACGTAACCTCTTTGAGATCATGAAACTTAAGGTTTGGTGGCTGCGCATGCGTCAAGACATCTTGGACCTCCTTGAAATGTGTGTGTTGTACAAGAAGAACACGTCCAAACCTGCACCCCCCCAAGTCTGTTCTGCCCATTGAGGCCATGGAACCCTTTGAACAGTGGGCCCTTGACATTGTGGGGCCACTCCCCAAAGACAGACTGGGAAATAAGTACATTATTACTGTCATTGACTTACTTCACTTGTTGGCCAGTGGCCTGGGAAACAACCAACCACACTGCCACCACTATCACCTGCTTTATTGGCAAATAAATTGTGACCTGCTTTGGGCAACCAAAGCGTCTCATCACAGATGGCGGCCCCAAACTAGTTGGGCATGTCATGAAAGCATACTGCGCCAAGAACGCGCTCCAACGTATAGTTATGACCCCCTACCATCCTCAAGCCAATGGACGCGTGGAACAGTTAAATGGTTCACTGGTTCAACTGATTGCCAAGCTCTTGCAAGAGCACCCCAACATCACATGGACTGAACACCTGCCCACCGCTCTACTCATCCTTTGAGCAAGGATCAACCAGGGCACAGGGTTCAGCCCCAGTACCCTAGCCTTTGGGATGCCTGACAGTCTGACAGGGGTTAAACAGGGAAAGCTACAGTCCAAGGTCCCCGACAAGCCTCCCCTAACAACAACCCCATCCCTGAATCAATGGCGTGCCAAGGCCCGGGAAATTGAACACAAGCAGATTGCAGGAGGGACAAAGCACCTTGAAGCTAGGTACACCGTAGGTGACCCCGTCTACACCCTCAATCCCAATTCTGCCAAGTTGGAACCCAATCACCTAGGGCCCTTCAAGATAGCTGAAGTCTATGACAATCACACCTACCAACTTGAGGATGCCCAAGGGAACACCAAGAAGCTTCACCACAATTGCTTGCACCCCTGCCGCGCCATCCCCACACAAAGGTTGTTTGTGCGGACCTTCCCAGACCTTCCGCAGACTCCAGTCCTGGTGTCTGATGACAATCAGGGGCAAGGGGGGTGTTGAAACCAAGTTTCCAGCCTTGCCTGCTAACGTATCTTACAATACACAGGAGGCGCTTGATGAGCCGCCCCTTGACGTATCTAACATTATGGATTAATCTGATGGCAACATCAAATGGCAGGTACTTCATCCTAATTAGGAGCGCTGCCAATTTGACTTGCTGATTCCCACACAAGTTATTCTTTGGCTCCAAACCTTACATGGAGCTTCCCACTATGCCACCCCCTTGTGGAATTCCCCATATAGTATATTAATCCAAATATTCTACAATAAATGATACCTTATTCTTATTATTCTGTCCTTTCTATTAGACTGTTGTCTTCCCCAATTCCAAGTACTGAACTCTCATTGGTTCAGTTGCAACAGAAGCTTACCTTGTGCCTACCCACTTCAAATCCGACATCATTCCTGGGCCCTTCAGAAGAAGCTCAGACGTATAGTTGTTGCTCTTCTTGCTTTTGCTTTTGAAAGTTATCTTTGAATCTTAAAATTTTAATTAACTTTCAATATAAAACTTACTTTTATTTTGAATTTTCTTTAATTTCTTTGATTTTGAACCTTTTTTTGATTTTATTTTGTTATAAAGCCACCTGAGACTGCCGCCAAGTTTCCCCTGTGCTCTCCTGGCACCATTTTATTGCTCCTGTTTGTGAATCCCCCTGTCACACCTTTTTTATTTGTTGTTGCCCTGGGAATTTTACCCTTCTACTCAGAATTTTGTTTAGAACACAGATAGGATACTCCTACGCCTCAAATTTGTGGAGTTTTCTTTGGCCCCCTTTTTACTGCTTCTGTGGTCAACTTTGCCAGAGCTATGGTCCAAGATTTCCTCTTCTGCTTGTCTTGTGGGCAATAACCCGTCCCGCCTCCTGGATCTCCCTAGTGGTCTCCTGTTCTCTGGGGAGGCTATGGTAAAGAGTTTGACCTGCAACAACCTGGATCTGGAGGCTGCTGGTTTCACCCAGTCCACTCCTGTGGTCAAGGAGAGGTTGGTGTTGCCCATGTCCAGCCCTGAGAAGCACAACTTGGTGCCCCTCCAGGCCCCCACAACGCCCCCTCCTGCTCCCACTTGTACGCCCTGGTTGCTCACTGGTTTGGTGTTGATGGGATTGAACACCTACTTCACTTGGCTATTCCCTGCGTTGTCCCTGTGGGCCCCCTTCAAGCGGCTGTCCCAGTTCTCCACTGGGAGGTATCCTGGTGGTATATTGCACCAGGATGTGAGACAAACTTAGTGAGTTTAGCCCCCTTCTCTTACAAAAACCCTGGACAAAAAAGAGAACCTCAAGACAATTGAATGGGACTCCTGCAAGTACAATATCATACACTTCAAAGATCACCAGGACACCACTACATCTCAGGATTGAAAAATTGTAACCCGCCATCCAGAAATGTTTGAGGATGCTTTACCTGGGTTGCCCTCAGAAAAACACATCCAACATTCCATTCAACTCAAGGGAGCTGTACCCAAAGCACAGCCCATCTATTGCCTGACCCCAAATGAAGACAATGCCTTATGTGCCTACCTCAAGGAGGCCCTAGAGAAAGGACTTATCTGTCCCTCACAATCTCCCTTTGGAGCCACCATCTTCTTTGTGGCTAAGAAAGATGGGACCCTGCGCCTGGTCACAGATTACTGAGCCCTAAATGAAGTTACCATCAAGAACCATTACCCACTACCACTTATCAACTACCTCTTTGATGCCCTGGGCGGCGCCACAGTATTATCCAAGATTGAATTAACCGCAGGCTACAACTAGATTCATATTAAAGAGGAAGATATCCCCAAGACTGTCAGGATACCAAGAGTACCATGTGGCTCCAGTAGGTGAGGGAGGAGTCAAAGCAGGTACTGGCATGGCCCACCAGATGATGGGATCTAACTTTAACAGGTAGGAAAGGGCCTTCCCAGCAACATCCCAAGGCCTGGCTGCTGGCAAGGCAGAGTCAATCAATCCTTTGAGCGCCAGGTAAAGCACCCCCAGGAATTGACTGTTCTGGCCAGTGGCGTCAGAGGTGGGTGGGGTTGAGATGGTCGGTTTGGGTGTTGGGGGTGGCTCCATGGAGACCAGGTAGACAGCAGGATTGTTGTACTTCCCGTTGAACATAAAAGGGTAGATGGTGATTGCTTTGCTGTCACAGACAATTTGATAGGTTTCCTTGGGTGCGTTTGGGCAGATGTACCACTGCAAGTCTTCCAAGGTACAGAGTTTGTGGTCAGGATTTGGGGGGTACTCACTGAAATGCACAGGGCCAAATGGAGCATTGGGCGGACAGTAGTAGTCAAAGGCTTTGGGTTTGTCAACTGAAGTCTGGCTATCTATCCCAGTGGATGGGTACTGACGCTTGGGTGTATGCAGATGGAAGAGTATCAAAAATAGGTATGGAAGCAAATTGGTGAACCAAAGGTTCATAACAACTTTTATTTGGTAAGGATGACAATACATAACTTTTTCAGATGCTTCTGGTTTATATACTTACTCACATGCAAGTGCCTCTGGGCATTCTTCTGGTGCTATCTGTGTGGCAAGGCTTGACATCTCAGGTTCTGCTGTTTGATTGGCTGCTTCATGGTCATTATTGGGGATTTCAGGAATAGTTGTTTGGCTTTTTGGTGGTCAATATTGGCTTGGCTGGCCATTGGTTCTAGCAGGTTTGGCTTCTGGGGTTATGGGGGTTTTCCCAATTTGATCACCTTTTTTGGGCTGGCTTGACAGGCTTTCCTGAGGCCAAGGAACTTGATTAAAAAAGGGTTCCCCAATTGGGGACCCCAAATTACTTAATGGAGGGTGGGCTTGAACTGGGTTTACTGGGCAGCTAAAAATAGCCTGCCCAGGCTCAGCCAAACCCACCAAGGCTTGGGCATAGCTTTTGGGGCCCAGAATGGGCCCTGCAGCTACCACCAAGGCGGGAATAGTTCCCACACCTGGATTTGCTTAAAAAGCAAAAATCCAGGTGCAGGCAAATCTCCACGCCCACTAGCCCCGCCTGGTGGCTAGGAGCGGGTTTGATTCCCGCCTGGGGCATTAAAATTGTTACTTTTGTAACAAAGACAGCATTCTGCACTAAGTATGGCTCATACAAATGTGTGGTATACAATTTTGGTATGACAAAAGCCCCCTCAACCTTTGTGACCTTCATGAACAAGGTGTTTGCCCCCACATAGACAAGCACACCTTAGTCTACCTGGATGACATTATTGTCTATATCCCCTCAGTAGAACAACACCACAAGGACCTGGAGGCAGTCTTTGCTACCCTGGCACAACACAAGCTGCAAGCCAAACCCTCTAAATGCCAGTTCTTCCGCAGGTAATTACCCTTCCTGGGACACATAGTCTCAAAGGACGGCATCAAGCCCAACAGTCAGAAGATACAGGCCATCTGCAAAATGCCACCACCAAAGGACAAGTCAGAGCTCTGCACATTCTTGGGAATGGTTGCCTATGTACGTCAATTCATACCCAACTGTGGCGTCCTGACTGCACCCCTGTCTGCCATAACTGGTGCCAAATCTAAGTTTGTATGGACCCCCAACACAACCTTTGCTTCAGACGTCTTAAGGAGAAACTCACAACTTCACCCATTCTACAATACCCCAAAAGTGACGGGGAATATCAAATGGAGATAGACGCCACTGACACATCCATTGGGGGAGTACTATGAATCAAAAACAATGATGGTGATTTCCTGCCCATAGCCTATGAGTCACGCAAACTGACAAACGGCAAGTGCTGATACCCTATCCACGACAAAGAGTTGTTGGCCATTGTACACTGCCTAGTCAAATGGCATTGTTATCTAGAGCAACAGGAAGAATTCACAGCATTGACCAACCACAAGTTGCGCATATATTTCAAAACCCAAGCAAACCTATCCTGCCGTCAGGCCCGCTGGATGGAACTCTTGGAGAGATTCAATATTCTCATAAAGTACAAGCCTGGCCCTGAACTTGCCATGGTAGACACACTCTTGCGCCTGTACGTTTGAGCTAAGAGAGGAGAAAATGGACTCAACCCAGACTGGCCTCTCCTGGTACTTCAAACAAAAGATGAAGGTTTCCCCCCTGGCACCACAGACATAACAAAGGAAATGTTTATTAAGAACAAACACCTATTTGCAGACATGTATGGAACCTTACATTGAAAAATGTCCAACGGAACCACCATTCCTTATGTCCCCACACATCAGCAAGTTGACACCATCTTACGTTATCATAGGGACCTAGGGCACACAAAAAGTTGCAACCTCTACTGTAAATTCAGAACCTGAACGTAAAAATGCGGGATTGTCAAATCCTTGGTCTGAATTTCAAATCACTTTTGCGGGATGGTCTTTTTTTAATCAAATTGAATTCTTTGAGTATTTATTTGAAAATTTGAAAATGCAGGAACTCATAGACACTTTGCAAAGTTCAAGTCAAACTGCATATTTCCAATGGACAAAATGAATTAACTGGAATCAGATTTGAAGTGTTCAAATCCATCAACCATTTTCATTAAGTTTACTATATTTTTTGAAATTGCGGGATTGTAAATCCAAGAACCAAATTTAAAACCACTTTTGAATGCCACTAGTAAACTCAGATATTAATTGCAGGAACTGGAATCCAAATTTAATGTACAGTAAGCACATTAGGAAATACTAACCCAAATTAAGAAGCTCCACCATGACTAAAATCAAACTAAAAATTCAATCTCAATAACCATGTTTAGACATAAAAAGTGATTAAACTTTAAAATCATCCAAACCCAGAAAGTATACAATATTATACACTTCAAATCAAAGGATACAGAAATTCTGTTACTATTCAAGGCTAACTCAAGAGAAAATAAATAACCACTACTAAACTAATAAATCCAAATAAATACATATTTAATCCAAAAAATATATTTTTATTTATTTTATTTTTATGGAATGTCAATCTCATTCTCAACCTGCTCCTGCACCAGCTGGCAGGGCAGCCTGTTCATGAGGGCAGCCCATGGGGTCCAAAAAAAGACCCAGAACACAAATTGGGGGGAGTAATGCCAATACACAGGCCTCCCAAGGTGTCAGCGCCAGCCAACCACCTCCCACATCTCAGGCCAGGAACAGTAGCCTTAATCCAAGACAGAAGCTGCTCTCAAGGCCTGTAACCAAAGTCTCCTACACAAAGGTCATTGGGAATAATGAGGCTACATACACCTTCACCGTATACCCCGTTGTCACCGGCCCTGCACTCTTGACCCAAGAGTTGCTCTTCTTGCCCTGCGTCTTTGACACCACCTACAAGCCATTGGCCACCACTGTTGAGCCATCTGCGCCTATTGTGTATTCAACCATTGACGGTGCCACTGCAAGCAAGCGTGATCCCACCTTCTACACAAAGGTCCCCATCCCCTGTGTTGAGCCTACTAGCCAGGATGCTGTGGTACCTGCCAAGGGCCAGCGTTGGTTGACAGATAGTGAGTGTGAAGCTCTCCTCAACTGCTTGAACAGGGGAATGGCAGTTTGGGATATTGTATCCCAATTTGGTGTCACAGCCAGATACATTGCCAACATCAACACCAAGTATGGCAACACCAGGCAAATTGCCAAATTCACCAAGGCTAAGCAGAAGCCAAAACTTTTGCAGCCTGTGCATATTGACGCAATAAAACAGTGGGTAGCCAAGGATTGCCACCTGGACTCACTTGCTGTCCAATCAATGCTTGCCACAGAGTTTGGGCTTTCTGTTTCCAAAACCCTTGTTTACAAGACAATGGTTGATTTGGGCTTCTCCTGGAAAGTACTGGGAGTTTTTCTTTACAACAGAAACAATGAGAAGACCATTAATGTAAAGCCCCATAAAATGAGGGAGTATTCTAGCTAGGTAAGGCACCAAGTTGGAGACTTGGAATCCTGTGAGTGCTGTCAAGATGGGATAGACTGTCATCATCCATCTAAAGACTTTGGCATGTACGTTAAAACGTCCAAAATTATCGGCAAAGTATGTAAGCACGTAGAAGACAAAGGAATATATTGCTACGTGCTGGGTGGAGCGGGGCAACACCAGCGTGGGCCAGGAGTACATCTCAGAGGAGTTGAGCTGCGCTGGCTCCTTGTAGAAGTACTTGTTGGGCGGTTTGTTGTAAGGCCCATGCTGGTGAGAGTGTTGGTGGCCCCCAATCCCAAGGCAGGCTGTGAGGACAGCAGAGAAGATTAAGTGCTTCATCTTCAGTTCCTGGGAAAGGGCAGATAAAGCTTAGTGTCTTAACTTTCTGTAGTGTAAAAGTTTTTGGTATTGATTTATGTGATACTATTGAGGGGTAATTTCACTCAATGATAGAACAAACTACTATCAAGTGATTGAGATTTATTATATACTGTCATCCTTAGTGGGGCATGAATAGTACAAAGCATTGGACAGGGGACCCCAAACACTTGGTGTTGTCTGGAATTCCCTTTTGGGAGTAGAATGGGAGTGGTTTTTCAAGCAATGAATTGTTATCCTTGGCATGGCATGGAATTGGAGCATCTTCAGGCACAGTAATGCATTTCAATTCAGCTTTTGCAGTTGATGCATTATTTGTAATGCTGGACTTCTTGTCAACCCCCTCCAGATTTGGTAGATTCCAAATTTTGGCAGCAGTTCCCCCTCCATTTGGGTTTGGGGAAATTGCCTTTTTGGGTTTCCCCCTTTTGGAAATTTCCCCATTTGGCGGATGGGGTGGGAGACTGGCTGGCAGTGGTGGGCAGACAGCTGGTGGCCGGCTGCAGACGGGGTATAAAATCTGTACAAATTAAATTTTTTTTAATTCCTGTTTCAAAGCCTCAGCTTTCCGCAGCAGTTTCCCCAATAAGGGGGAACTTCTGCCTTTTTATCTTGTTTGTTATACTGCATTATGCACAAAACAACTTTCTGAACGCCAGTGTTGTCAGGAATATTCCTGACAATCAAGGACCAAGCATTTATGCCAAGACATATATGGCACTAAAGGAGACAGGGAATGTCCAGTTCTTCTATATTGACAAATTGTCACTTTCCTCCTCACTCAGGTCTAGGCATGGGTGGGTGGGGAAGGGGTCCAAGGACAGTGTAGCCCATTGTGCAGCTGTCTGTTCCCAGACCTATTCAATGGTTGCACTTCTTGGTCCTCGCGGGTTGGATCAATATCAGATGATCAAGGGTTCCCAAAATATTGGGACCTTTCTCAATTTTCTCCGAGTCATCAAGGAGTATCTCTGGATCAACTACCACAGTACAACCAACATTGTTGTGCTGGATAATGTTGGGCTCCACAAAGTGGATCTGGTTGTGTCCAAGTTCCCGCTAATCAATAAAAATAGCCATTTGGCCAACCACTGCCTGGCTGACTGCCCAATGAGACTCCTCTTTCTCTCCCCATATTCTCCATTTCTGAACCCAATCAAGGAGGTATTTGGTTGGATCAAGAATAAGATGAAAAAAAGGCCTTCCTCAGGACACCAATGATCTATTCAATATTCTTGAGGTCAGTCAATTTACAATGCCACCTGATGTGGTGGCGGCTTTTTACAAGCACTCAGAATCCTTTCTCCCCAAAGCCCTGGCCTCCAAGCCAATCAGATAAATGGGCGCTCTGGGTTTTATTTGTTTTTATTTTTATTTATTTTGTTTTTAATAGGACTCAAAAATTATTATTTATATATAATCATATGACATTTGAATGTATTATAGACATTTAAGAATATGTAGTAAAGGTAAGTAAAATTATTTATACTAGGTAAGATGGATATATTTTTATGATAATGCATTGAATATTATTATTGGCTTTTGCACCAACAAATAAATAAATTAAAAAAGATAGAAATAGATTAATTTTATTTAAATAATTGTGAATCCTTGTTGGTACTTTGACTTTGTTAAGCCACAAATTGGACCTTGCATGTAAATTCACTGCCACCCCTGCTGCTCCAAGAAAGGTCCCAAACCCCCAGCCAAACCCCTTAATTCCTTAGAGGATTTGGCGCATACAGTTGATGAGAGGTTTGTATTGACCTACCCTGCGGATGCGTTGCCTTTGGCTGCCCCCTCCTGGGAAGAAACACTGGTCAATTTGGACTTCCTGTTGGCTTGGTGTCATCCACATTTAAAAACTATAAGAACCAACCAATCAAAGGTGGCCACATCAACAACCAGCAACTCAAGTGAACCTCAAATACTTGAAATTTCTCCCAGCCAATCAAATGGGCCTGCAGAAATTGGGTTGAAACACTCCAGTCCCCCTGGCTCTGTCTCACAAAAATTCTCCCCCAGCCAATCAGATCTGGCACAAAAATCATGTGACCAAAACCCCCCTTTTAACACAGCAAGGGGACCCCCAGTCCCCTGCTTGTCTATTTTGTAATTAGATTAAAAGTTTGTTTGGTCAAATTTTAGAGTTTTATTCAGTGGAAGTCTCAATTTGGAGTCCTCCTAGTTAAAATTTTAAAGTGTTGGTATTGGTGGTTAAGCTTACTTTAAGGCAGCCTGGTTTGAACCTGTCCTCTTCTCTGGCTTATCTCAAAGAAGCTCAAGCATATAGCTCTTTTGGTGTTTGTTATTGTTTTAAAAATTACAATTCAAACTTAGATTTTCATTTAAAAATCTATATAAAATCTATTATAACTTTGGGTTTTACCTTGATTTTTGTGTTTTCAAACCCGCTTTCCTCTCACACTTTTGTTCCTGGTGTCCACAACCACTTCCAAGGCCCCTGGACCCGTTCTGCTGTTGCTTTTACTACCAGCTTGTAATCACCCCTACTGAGGCCTATTTTATCCAATTTCATCACAAAAAATATACCATTCTTCTCAGAATTGCCTGGAAAACACAGCTATGATGCTCCCAGTAGTCAAATTTGTGGTATTTTCTTTGGGCCCCTTTTTCCTTCTCCTGTAGTCCACTTCTCCTGACTTGTGGGCTAGAATCTCCTCCTTGGAACAACTCATGAGCAAAGACCCTCCTAGCCTGTTGAGCCTTCCCAGCAACCTCTTCCACTCCAGGGAGGCTGTGATGAAGAGCTTGACTTGTGATGATCTGGATTTGAGTGATGTTGTCTATGCCTCTCTTGCTCCTGTGAGTGAAGAGGGGTCTATGCCCTCCTTTCCTGACCTGGAGAAGGGCACCTCAGAGCCTCTGCACGCCCCCGTGATGCCTCTGCACGCCCCTACCCGTACGCCCTGGTTGCTCACAGGCATGGCACTGAATGCATATTTGCCCCAGATGTCATCTGTGTCCTCCTTGTGGTACCCTCTTGAAGCAGCCGTCCCAGTTCTCCACTGGGCAGCATCCTGGTGGTTTATTTTGCCCAGATGGGAGCCAAACTTAGTTAGTTTAGCCCCCCTCTCTCACATTGCAGGTCATCATCTGATCCTTATTATTTCAGTGCCACTATAGCCACACAACACAACCACCAATGATTTTTATGTATTGCTTACTAATTAGTACTTAGGACGCAGGTCAAGCATATCAAATATATTTATCAAATCATATTATGAGGGAAAGGTAATTCAAGTTCTAAACAATCACTTGTTTAGAATATAAGTGGAGCAGGCCGCATGATGCAGATAAATTTAATTCTCGTTGTTTGTATATGTAATAAATGAACCCATACTTGACAAGCTAGTAAATAAAAACATTAATAACTTATTTTTATTATTTGATGTGGTTGCAACTTTAACTAATGTCTTGTAATATATTTAGATATATTAATATTATAATTTACCTACTAAAATTTAAAATAAAATTTATATATTAAAGTTTAAATATTTTATTTAATTGTGAATTATTTGATATTGAAATATTTAATATTAAAATTTTAGTAATTAAAAATTTTAATATTAACTTTTAGATATTGAATTTTAATATTTAAAATTAAAATTTTACTATTAAAATTAAAATATTACATATTTTAGTGAAAATATTTAATATTAAAATAAAGAAAAATTTAAAAAAATAAAATTTAATTTGCAAGGGAAAAATATTTATTGAGGGGATGCTAATTGCAAAGGGAATGCAATTATTCCAGGGAATTATATCCTGAAATTAAATTTTTGGCTAGAGCGTCTAATTGGATCCACATACTCTTCTGTACGTGGTGGACAACCCTGGATGCAATTGCTAGAGGGGTGGCACCCTGTACCCCAGTGGTTGTTGAACGTTTAATAAAAGGAAGGCAGGTGAGCAAATCAATTAATAGGGGTTTTCAGGGGACATGTAGTACCTGTACAACGTTGCCAATGCAAAGAAGTCATACAGGACGTGCTCAACTGTCCTATACCCCTGCGGTGTCTTCTGGCGTTTGAGTCCTAACCAGTATATGGGTCATTATTTGTTAGATTAAGCCAAGGCGCCAGCTTAAGCATTTTAAAGACTTTTCACTTCTTTGGTATCATTTAAGTTGTAAACTTATGTTTTTTGAACATAAATATAATGCTTAGTTTACTGATGAAAAGTTTAAGAGTGTAAAATATACAGCTAATAATAATAAATATTATTTCTATTAACTGTATTTTTTTGCTAAAAACCTTTTTTCTATTTTAATAAGCCAAGAATCAAATATATGAGTTGTATGGGAGAGTAATAGCAGCCCCAAAGCTATAATTGCTTTTACCCTATCTTTGGCTCATATAATTAATTTCTTAGTTATTTTTAGAAAAAAAGTTGTTGTATTTAAAAGACTATTTACCCTATGTGAAATATAAGTTTTTGTTATGCATCCAACTTCATGAACACGTCCTACTAATCCTTTAGTAGTATCAGCTCTCTTTGTTTCTCTGTCATCTGTGCAGAACTTTGCACAATAATTTATTTTGGAGTACTCCTTAACATCCTCAAATGTCAAAGGTGAAACATACAGCTCACCATCTTTCATTAAATATGAAAGATTAACATAAAATGCTTTGACTTCAAGCCAGCTTTTTTTAGGCCTAGATTTTCTATCATAGATGTAAAAAAAGGTTTTTTGGGAAACATCTGAATTATTTACAAGTGACACATATAAGCCCTTTCTTTCTTCCTCTCTCTCAAAAACCATTTTGAGATCATTTATATTTTTTATATAAATCTCATTTTCCTTTTGTTTAAATATTTTAGATAATACACCAAAATGACCATCAACAATACTTTTGCCATGACACTCAACAAATCTATTAAACTTAATTGTTCTTTTTATAATTTAGGTACCTCTTTTAAAAGATAATATAAGAATTCATAAGATCTGAAATGATTACCATTATCAGTCCAAACTTTAATATTTTTAATATTTTTAAATTTATAATTTTAAAGTAGAGTTATCAAACACTGACCTGAAAACAAAGAGTCATGAGATAAAATTTCAGATAAAAAGTCATGATACTCATATTTAATTTTCTCATTTTCTTTAAAAGCAATTGCAAATCCTAATAAAGAAATAGGTATTTTCTCATAAAAACAATTATTTGTCTCTATAGGACCCCCACCTATTTTAAAGTTTTCTTTATAGTCTATTACTATAACACATGAATTATTATCAAGATTATTTATATCACTAATATATTCTTTATTTTGATACTTATAAAAATTTTCATGTAGGTCAATAGATTCCAAATTTTTTTTAATAGATTTAGGCAATGGCAACTTCTTTATACTCAAACCTGTTTTCTTCATTTCTAATGATTCTTTTAAGTTGCAAATGCTACACATATCAGTTTGTTTTTTGCTTTTAATTATACTATTAGGAATAAGCTTATAGAAATTGGAAAGTGAAATAGATTTATTGTTTTTTATTTTCATATCTTCATAAATTTCTTTTTTTGTTTTCAATAATGAGTATTTTATTTTAGTTGAGTATTCACTCAATTCTTTTTGTAATTCTTCATAAATTAATCCAGGGGATTTTTTTAGTGAATTGGCTGGTTGGAAATGAATTTTTTAATATATTTTTTAAAATATTTTTTATGTTTTCTTTCTTTACTGAATCATTTTTTCCTTTTTATTTTTTAAATTTAATGATACTTTTTTAGCATTTTTTATTTTTTTATAATATGAATACTCATTTTTTGTCATTTTAAATCCACAATCCCAAAGCTCTTTCAAACTGTAGCTTGATGTAACCAATACTCTTAGGGAAGGAAGGTGCTTGGCAGGGGACTCTGACATCAATGCCTTTAGGTTGTTAAGGAAATCATCTGTCTTAGAATTTTGTATGACAGGTAAGAAGGTACTTTTTCCAAACTCTGTTTTTAATAAGAAATGCTCAACAAAGCTGTTAAGATCATTGCCAGCAGTAAAAAGGAATGCTTGTTTAAGCATAGAGATTCTTTCTCTCTTAGTAGAAGCCCCCAGTGAGAAGAAGGGTGTCATCTGAGGTGCAAACTTGATAGGTTCCATAATGATAGTGGTTGGGTTCCTTGGCTTGGTTCAGGCAGTTCTTGCTTGGAAATAGATGTGCAGTTATCAGAGAGGAGTAAAGGTGTGGATTTTAAAGTAAGTTTCTATAAAGTTGAGCTGTTTAAATACCATGTTAGCTCAGCTTTTGCACTACAGGCATAAATCCCCAACTGATCTCCTTAATTTATCAATATCACCCCTGAAGTCTGATATCATTGTTTATTTACCCCTTTTTATATTCTGGCTAACTGTTGATATTTTGGCAAATAGTACTTCAATCTTGCTCAAACTAGTATCATTAGAAAGGCCTTAATCTCAGCTTTCAGAATTGTGCTGCAATTTTATATTTCATTACCAATTTGTTATCTTGAAGTGGCTTTGAATGTAAGCTTATAAAATTATTATTTGAAATAAAATATGCTAATTAACTCTTAAAGTATGATGTTTTAATCAGTAAACTAAATTTAAAGTATAAATTATTATTTAGCTTACTTCTAGTAACCAACTCAAAAACCTTTTGCTTTAAATAAATTTAAGTTTATTATAACTTTTAATAGTTCTTAAAAAATGAACTTTATATATCTTAAATCTATCAAAATAAAAATGTTATTTTTAATCACATATAAATATTTGCTTGTATAATTAAAGTTGTATCTTATTTTTATAGATACAATGATTAGGATCATGTTCCATTTAGTTTAAATAAATTTTAACCTTTATAAAATTTAATATAATAAAGCAAGATTTTGATACATTCTTTTTATGTTTGAATTTTTTATACATATTATATCTAGCATTTAGTATAAAAATATAATTTTATTAAATAGTTTTATAAAGCTATTTTATTAATATTAAATACTTAAGAATTTGAAAAGAAAAACTTTACTCTCTTATAAGTTCTTAATGTATATTTTCTATAAAATCTAACTTAAGAATAAATTACTTATGCTAAATGAGATCACTGAAATTTCAATAAAAGTTTAGTTTTAATTTTAGTTTTAGTTTTTTCAACTTTTTACTAGATTTTTTCATAAAATAAATCCAAAATTATTTAATATTTATTTATTAAATATGCAAAACAGCTAGCTTCCCTCTTTTTAAAACAAGGGATTCAAAAATTATTATATTTTAAATTAAATATTTTTTAAAAAAGCTAAGATTTTAGGCAACAATTTAATTTCCAACAAAAAGCATCATATTGGTTTTTATTGTATTTTTATGTTGCTCTTTTTAGAATGATGTCATTTTTGTACTAATAAGCTTTCAAGAAATAATGGTATATGAAATAATATTGTTACTAGCTTTTAATACAGTTTAATTTAGCTGTAAGTAGAAAATGATTAATTTAATATAGATTTTTGTATTATAAGGATTAAATAAGATTTATTTTGATAAAATTGTTGTAATTATTTAAATTTATTGATAAGAAAATTAAAACAAAATTTTAAAGTGTAAAGTAGCACAGTTAATAGGAAACAGATTAATCTAACAAATAATGACCCATATCTTGGGCTATAGAACATCTTGTTGCATAGTCAATGGCTGGCAACAGCGCTCATGTTGACAGTGACTATTTCAACAGTGGCAATGTCAACACTATAGTAAAGTGATAATCTGGTTTTTGATAATGTTGAATTCTGGATGCTGTCACTTTTTTTAATTAAAAGCACACTTTAACCTGAACATTTTAATATAAAAAATCTTTAAAACTAATATAATATACTAAAATGACCCCAGAGAGTTCAAAAATGCAATAAAAAACATAGCATAAAAAAGAATAAAGAGATATAAGTAAGTATTTTTCAATTTACTATGTAAATTACACTCTTTATTATAAAAATATTTTTTATTCCCATAAAATTAAAATTATGATGACAAAAAAATATTATAGCAACTAAAAAATATAAAGAAATTACAATTTTTATTTATTATACTTTATATAAGCACAACTGTGAATCTCAATACTTTACAGATAAATTAACAAAATATAACATAATTCTTATAAAACCACCTTGAAACTGTATCTGAAACTTACCATTTATACCTAAAAAGATCAGTAATATATAAATAAATTAAAAAATTAAAAGTTCAAAAGTATAAAATATAAAGGCAAAGCAAAGCAAGGTTTATTGGGCTAATTGAAGCCACCAGCAAGGACAGTAGCCACATCTTTGAGGTACTTTTTGATCTTGACCACCTTGTACTTTTTCTTGACTACCTTTTTCACCGCCTCCTGATACTCCTGCTCTTTACTCTTCTTCTTTTTGGGGGCCACCTGATTGGCCAGGTCCTGACACCTGAAGACGTTTCTGGCCAGCTCCTCCTGAAGCTTGACAAAGAACTTTTTGAACTTGGGATTGGCCCCAAACTTTGACTTCAGATTTTTGTGCCAAATTTCCAGGATGGAGGTTGTCTTTATCTACCTGTTCAGACAGGCGCTCTGGCAGTTCCAAGGGGCAGTAGCGGCAACAGTGGCAAAATTGACTGTAGGGATGTAAAAGTGAGAATTCAAAAGTGAGAATCTGAAAGTGGCGATGTCGACACTTTTTAAATTTTCAAAATGGCTTTTTATTATAAAGAAATTACTTTTTCTTGACTTTTTTAGTTGATAGAATGAATAAAAAGTATTTTATATGACCATAATAAATTTTAATTTCAGATGAGCTGTTTTAATTTAATTTTAAAATTTTAAAAGTGTTGACATGGCCACTTTTAGATTATCACTTTTACATCCCTACAGTCAATTTTGCCACTGTTGCCGCAGTAGCCCTACTCTTCCCTCTCCTGATAGTCACCTTCTTTCCAACCCACTTCTTCTCAAAGTACTCAAGGTAGCCCTTGAAGATGGTGGACTGCTTCTTAACGTAAACATCCTCCAGGATGGCCTGAAAGCCAAGCCCAGTATGCTCAGGCCATACAAAAGCCAACACAGCAAGCTGGGTCATGATAAAGTGACACTTCTGTTTGTCATCATTTAAGTACTTGTTGAAGAGGCCCTTCTTGCTCTTGAGATTCTTGATGAGGGCCTGTCTAAAATGGAGGAAGTAGCCCTGAACCTCTTCATTAAAGGTGGCCTCAAAGGCTCTGAACTAAGCAAGCTCAAAGTCCATAATTATCACCTCTGGCCCAAGTAAGTGCACATGAGCTATCTGCTCAGTAGCCTGGGAAGTCTCATCTTTCTCAGAAGAGGAAGGATTTTCTCTGGTGGTGTGAATGAGAGGGGGGAGCTTGTTGGTGGGAAGGGAGCTTAAAAGATCCCAGACAATCTTGAACGCTCTGGTGTAGACTTCTGTTGTCATGAATACTGCTATTCACCATGCTTCAATTTTGCCTTTGGTGGACCATTTCAAAAACAAATCTCTTGATTTTGCTGTTGCCTCTTGAAATGAGTTGATGACTGAATCAGGAAGTACAATTGTTTGGTTTCTTGATCCTGCTCAACTCACTTGCCCCACTCATGCTGGTGGCAAGTGATCCTACTGTCCTGGTAGTGTTTTGTGGTATTCCTAACCACTATATATTCCATTTTATATCCACCAATAAAATCTAAGTTCTATTCACATTTTTGTCTTTGTCTCTTCTGTACTTCTGCGCCTCTCTCTAGCCACAACTAGTAGAGATTATTCTTCCAGGGCCGCAAGGTAAACACATAGCCTTCCCTGTCATCTAACCAAGACTTAGTACAAAATCCAATCCTAAGGTTAGGATTTCCCATTGTGTGTATGTGCCACAACTCAGAACACAACAAAAATGGTGCTCACTACAGAGGCTGTAAGCCCCTTGGTTATCCCTTTTGCATCCACGTTTTCAGGTCCTTTGCCTCTGTCTATACAAGAGCCAACTTCACGTGAAATTACTAGCCCTCCTATTGAGGAAGATATTGCCAACCTGCCTATTGTCCCTACTGTAATGAACCTTGGGAATGGTCCCTGCCTAGTTGCTTACCTCATGGGTACCCCTGACTTAGAACAAGTCATGTCAGTAGCCCTTGGGATAGCCTGTGAAGGAGCCATTCCTCACCTTCAGCTGCAGTTCAGTTGGGCTGAATACTACAAATTAATTGTGGCTCCTCAATTTCCACAACATCTCCTCTCAGCGGCTGGCTCCGCTGAGCACTTAATATTGTCCTTTGTGAAGCCTGCCTTGGCCCACCATCAAATGGTGTTGGGGCTCCACGTCCAAGAAATCTCATCTCTACAAGCAGAAGTTACTCATCACTGGGACCAGTTTGCTGCCTACCAACAGTGGATTCATTCCCTGTTTTCTTTGGTATATGAAAATCAGCGCAACTCTGTTACCTCCCAGACCCATTTGGTTAATTCTATTGAATAAATGCGCCAGTCTATCCCTGAATACGTGAGAGAGCGTCTACACAAGTTTCACCAGCTAGAACAACCCTGGCAAACTCAAGTGGATTCCACCTTGAACGCTTATCTCTCCAACTTTGAACAACTTGTGCAGCAGCTCAATGCATTCAGCACGTGTTCATTTGAGCAACTACAGCAGGTAGCAGACTTTGCTGCTAACAGCTTTAATAAACTCAGTACAGTGTTTGGTTAAGAGAGAGCTGCCACTGCTGCTGCTATAGCCAAACTCCAGAGTCAAGTGAATGAATTATCTACGCCCAAGCCAGATGTTCCGCCCTCTCCCCCTTCTGATGATTTGGTGGATAGAGAGCAAAGAATATGGGACGTTATTTGAGAGCTACTTATGACTACTTGCAGTCAAGGACGTCCTGTTGAAGCTCCTCAACCTGACCCCCAGGTGCTTGAATTGACTGCTCAAGTTGCAGAGCTACAGCAAGAGCTTGCCGCCATACATGAAATGATGGCAACTGCTGCTAGTCCAGTTGGGGTTGTCAATGAATATGGTTGCTGTCCTGGCTTACCAGAATCTCCTCAAATCTAATGCACTAGGGAACTAATTGCGCTAGCTAACAAGGTGGATCAATTGAAGCAGAACCATACTGAACTGGATGAAGACGTACAAGAGATGAATGACGTGATTGACTCTGTGAATGATAGGTTCACCCCTTGCCTCTCAGTGGGGCCATTCCTTACTTCTTGACTGGCTGAGCTCTCCACAATAGTGACCACCCAAGGTCAACGCTTAGATAAAACTGCACAACAGACCACTCAAGCTTTTGATACAGATGCCCACGCTGTTGAGACCCTGACTACCTTTGAAGAGAGTGTTTGTCAGCTATGGGCTAGAATGCCCCCCTCTGAATCTGAGGCAGAGTTCCCCCCGTGTATAAACATACTCGATAGCAACAATGGTGGCCCAACTCCCAAAGCACACTTCAAGCCTACCTTTAAGCAAGAATTTGATCCCAAAACCTTGGCTATTGCAGCTTTCCTAACTATCTACAAAACTGCCATGAGACAAGCTTCAGACAAAGTTAAGAAAGAACATATTCTGACCTGTCTACATCTGACTTGCCAGGAGCTGGTGGTGCCTGAGCTGCCCTCCATTGAGACGTTGGAAGATATGAAGCAGCTTCTGATTCACAAGTTCAGTGGTGACCTTAGCCTGAAAGTAAAGAAGGATGCCTTCATGCATATTTCTTTCAAGCCTAAAGAGATGCTAGCTGAGTTTACAGACAGATTCTACATGGAAGGACAGCAACTGTTAACAAGCAGACAGTTGACAGCCTGTGAAGCCTACATGGCTTATGCTCAAGCCCTCAAAGCTAACCAACTTCTGTGGTCCTTCACTTCAAAGCCCATAAGACTATACTTTCCTCCATGAAGAGCATAAAGACTTTGTTGCAGGATATGCACCTTACCCACTCTGGCGCCGTTGTTAGGGAAAGTTGAGCTGCTTCTAACTCTGTTCATATTCCTGTGGTCCTCGTATTCTTACCATGAACTCGCAAAATCCTCCTTGACGCCAAGGTTGCCACAACTGTGGTCAGATAGGTCATTGTTCTTGAGTCTGCACCAATCCACGGGTTGAAGGAGCTGATCCAAAGGAACAGGCGGGAAAAAAGCAGTCAACCTAGAGGCAGAGACACTCTTGGTTGACAATTCTTCCCAGTCTCTTCCAATCCCTCCCTCTTTGGCTGAATCTGAGCCTGCTGATAATGAGGCTCCTCCTATTCTCCTCATGTTTCACAATATCTCTGATGACTCTGACCTGAATGACTCTGACCTGGATGACTCTGATACTGACAACGCCAATGCATATGGGTACCCTGTTCCGGCTGTTCCTGAAACCATTACAGTCCCCTATAAATTGCAATCAGGAAAGACTACAACTACCGTTAAGCCTTTGCCTTAAGTCAAAGAAATTATCTCTCCCCCTTACCTCACTCAGGCTAAGAGGTCCCCTGTGCTAGTGGAGCTGTCAGAGGAAGCTGCTGAGGTTGCTGAGGCTGTCTTCAAGAATGTATTTGCTTTGCTCCCTCTCCAGACTGTTTATAAGGAGTTCCAAGGATTAAGATGCATGATTGAGAAGTGGGATAAGGAACTAGCAGAGGATCAAGATATCTTGGCTGTCCTTCCCCCCTTTGGTTGCACTACCACTCAAGTAGAGATATCCATTCAAAAAGTAAAGATCAAGGCCTTTCTAGACACTGGCTTGCCAGTCAACATTGTCTCCTCCAAGCTTGTGAAGAAACTCAAACTTTCTCCTGACCTTAATTATCACCAGTTGTATGGCACAGCTGGACTGTCTATGACCCGCGCCATAGGGGCTTACTCCGCTCTACCCATGTGGTTTGGCAAGCTTCTCCTAGCTGCACCAGAAGTTGTCTTGGAAAACAAGAGTTAAAATCTCTTAGTTGGCACCCAGTTCATTAGGGATTATAATGGGATAATCAACCTGAAGGATGGTTACCTCTCTATCCTTGGATACAAAGTCCCTCTGATTTTTGAAGAGCCGGTTAAAGTTCCCGGGAAACAGCTCAAGACATGTGCCTTGGAATATCCCATTGGGGTTTTTAACCTCAAATATCACACCCACTCTTCAAACATAAAATTTCCACTCATGGCTTGTCCTGCGTCTGAAGAGATCCTTCTCATAGCCATGTCTGCTGTCACCATCCCACCTGGCTCCCAGGCCATCCTAGACTCCCAGATATCATATGAACTATCTGAACAAACCTTCTTGGATTTGTACTCTCCCCCCTTGTTAGGACGCAACAAACCTTATCTCTGTCCTGGGATCCTAGATGTCTCCTATAAGGACCCTGTTCAATTGTTGGTAGCCAGCCTGACTGCTCTCCCCATGACCATGTCTAGGGGGCAGGTCGTTGGATATGACAAGTTGTTGAGTGCTCCTGATGTCCTGTCTCTTCATCCCTTTGGCAAATTCCAAGATTTTAACCTACCTGAGGATGAACCCCAAGTCCTATCTTTGTTTACTGCGCAAGAATTTCCTCAGCTGTCCCCAGTTCAACAGAAAGAGGTGCTAGACTTACTAGACCAATTTTCCAACATCTTTGAAAAAGACAGTACCAACTATGGGCTAGCCAAAGGTGTTATCCATCAGATTGACACTGGCACGCTCCTCCCTTCTGTGCTAAACCATATTGCCACAATTGTGTAGAGGATGCCCAGGTATCTAAAGAGCTCAAACAACTGTTGGACACTGGGCTGCTGGCACCTTCCCAAAGTCTTTGGGCATCCCTGCTACTCATCTTAAAGAAGAAGGATGGGGGTCATTCTATTGTGATGGACTATTGCCAATTGAACTCTTTGACCAAGAAGGACTCATACCCCTTGCCGCGTATTGATGATGCTCACTGACGTCTTGGAGGCTCTAAGTTTTTCTCTGCAATGGAACTGGCATCTGGATACTGGCAAGTTGAATTATTGCCTGAGGATTGCCAAAAAAGCTGCACTCATTACCTCTGAAGGGCTTTTTGAGCCTACTTGCATGCTGAAGGGACTCTGCAATGCCCCGGCACCTTCCAAAGGGCCATGGACTCTATCCTCTGTGACTTGAAGTTGTTGTGCGTCCTAGTATACTTGGATGATATAACAGTTTTCAGCGCTAACTTCACCAATCACCTGGCTCATCTCAAAGAGGTGTTCATAAAGATTTAAGAAGATGGCCTTAAGCTAAAACCTTCCAAGTGCGCCTTCTTTAAAGAACATCTTGAATTCTTGGGCCATGAAGTAACCCAGACCAGGATTCACCCAATGACTAAGAAGGTTGAAGCCATCAACAAAATGCTTCCACCCACCAACTTGTGAGAGGTACAAGTCTTTCTAGGGATGATGGGCTACTATAGATAGTTTATCCCTGACTTTGCCAATACTAGTGAGCCTCTAGTCCAGCTGTTACGTAATGTCTCTTTTGAATGGACCTCCAGTCAGCAGCAAGCCTTTGAGACCCTTAAGAAAAAACTCAAAGAAGCGCCAATCCTAGTGTATCCTGACTATGATAAGGAGTTTATCCTGTACACTGATGCTAGCAATCTTGCTATTGGAGCTATTCTGGCCCAACTGGACAACAAGGGTGTAGACCATCATGTGGCTTAAGCTTCCTGTGTGCTAAACAAACATGAGAAGAACTATAGTGTCACAGAGAAGTAGTGTCTCACCGTGTTGCATGCAGTCAAGCAGTTTTGTCACTACATATATGGTACCCACTTCACAGTTGTCACTGACCACGCTTTGCTTAAGTAGTTACAACAGCTTAAGGAGCCTGAAGGGCGCCTAGCTAGATGGGCTCTCTGCCTGCAAGGCTACAGCTTCAGTGTATTACATTGTCCTGGGATTCAACATCAGAGCACTGATGGATTGTCCATAATGCCCATCCTTTCTCTGCATCCTGCTGAGGCTGATTGACTGTATGAACTAATTGGATATCCTTACTCTTGGAAAAGAAAAACAGAAGAAGTCCAATTAGCCCTGTCCAAAATATCCAAGGATACACTTATTCAAGACAATCAGCTCTTTAAGAAAGTACGAGACCAATACCTGCCTTATGTATGACCCAGTCTTTGCTTATCTTTGGTACTCCAAGCCCACAAAGAGACTGGTCATGGGGGAATTGCAAAGACCCATAGTTGGCTTCAAAAGAACTACTATTGGGAAAATATTTGGCTTCTAATAACTGATGTCATTGCTATCTGGCATGAATTCCAGTTACAGCATCCCTGAGCTGTATCCCATGAGTTCAAATTGGTCCCCCTGCAGCATGTGCTCCACATTGTCAGCATTGATGCTTTAGGGCCTCTTCCTTGTTCTCAGTTGGGTTGCTGATTTATTCATATTGCTGTTGATCACTTCAGCAAGTGGGTAGAAGCTTGCCCAACCAAAGAAATCACTTCTAATACTACCACTACTTTCTTACTACAGGATGTATTCTATCATAATGGTTGCCTGCAGGTGCTATTATTAGACAATGGGACTAACTTTAATGCAAAGCTAGTGACGTCTGTTGTAGAGGCCTTAGGATCTCACCTGTCTTTCTCAGCTCCCTACAACCTGTCTACTAATGGGGCTGTAGAATGTGCCAATTCAGCCCTGGTCTCTATCATGAGGAAACTGACCTACTATGATGTTGCTAATTGGGATCTATACTTGCCTGCTGATCTTTTTGTCTAATGCCTTAGTAAACATTGTGTAATCAAATATCCCCCTTTGCTATGTTGCATGAGTATGAGGCAACCACTCTGTTGCTCTTAGGGGGTCACCTACTCTCTTCTGATGATGCCCTAGATTCTGACGCTCATATCAAAACTTTCAACCACATAATTGATATCTTTGCCTCTGCCTATACTGCGGCCTACAATACTAAGACGTTAGAGCTCTCCCCCAATAATCTTGGTTATTCTTCATTATCAGAGTTTAAGGTTGGAGACCAAGTCATATACTACTAGAATAGAGTAGGTAGATGTGCTTAAAAATTGGATACCCTGTGGATTGGACTTCTTAAGGTTACCTTCAAGTGCAGTTCTGAATACTCTGTGAAGCTCCTCTCCATTGGTCAACCATTTGATCAAGTACATAAAAATTTTCCCTGCAAGTACTACCCCCTTAGGGTTAATATAAAAGGAGACAATGTTGTGAATGCATGTATTAACACTATTTTGATTTTGCCTTTTTTGGGTTCTTTTGAGGACAAATATCTTGCTTTTGCTTTTGCCCCTCAAAATGAGTTGACTTCTGAAGATGGTAATTCAACTGTTCATCTTACTTGCTCTGTGCAACTCACTTGCCCCACTCATACCAGTAGAAAGTGATCCTATTGTCTAAATATTGTTTTGTGGTAACACAAAATAATATACAAGCAATTCCTTTATCTCCAATAAAAAATAAGTTCTATCACATTTTTTGGCTTTGTGTCTTTCAGTACTTTGGTGCCTCTCTTTATTCACGCCTAGCAAAGATTTTACATTTCAGGGCCACAAGGTAACTCATCTATATTCCCTGCCAACTAACCTGAGGCTTATTACAAACTCAATCCTAAGATTAGGATTCCATGTTGTGTATCTGTGCTGCTCCTCAGAACACAGCAAACAGGTTTAGCCTCCTGATTTTATTAGTGGTTTAAAAGCAACTCACCAAGAGCAGAAATCAAGAAATGTTCAAAACACTCTTCCTTGAGAAATTTTATCCTCAAGGCACATGCATCATATAAATGCAAGAAATCAGAACCCTAAAATGACAGCAACTATCAATGAGTATGTTGTTGTGTAAAAAGGTATCTGGGACCAAGCTACTATCAACATGGACTTTGATGGCCCTGAAGAACTTCTGAACTTCTATAACAAACCCTCATCTCAAACCATGCACTAATTTGACCTGATGAAGGGAAACCACTTAAAATAAAACTTCTTGGAAGAGAATTGCACTGTCTAAAAGTCTGAATGCTTACACATGATCAACAAACTCAAGGAAAGTCTCTCAAATAAAAAGGGTACTTTATAAGGGAATCAACCCTGAGCTGCTGACTTGGTAGTATCTGGGAACTGGTGAGTTGCAGGCTGGGAGGGCATAGCTCACCAGAGGATTGATGCTAACTTAATGAGGTAGGACAGTGATTTTCCCACCCAGGACCATGGGCCAGCGGTTGGAAAAATGGTGTTTATTACCCCAGTGAGAGTAATATGCAAAATCCCAAATAGCTTGTTGGTGTGGTAAAATGGAAGCTCAGTGGTGGATGAAGTCATCAGTTTGGGGGTGACAGGCGGCTCTGTGTCTAATTGGTAGGCAGGGAGTAAGTTTTATTAATTTCTGAACAGGTGGGACTTGGTGATGTGCCAAGGGCACTTCCTGTTGTATCTGGTTAACAGTTTAGATTGAGCCAAGGGATCCCTGTAAGGATACTACATCCTGATTGGGATTCTGTTTGCCTTGGCAGCCAACTTGCTCTGTTAGAAAGAGGGAAGAGCCAATCATAGGAGGGGTGCTAACTTGATGAGATAAGATGCTGATTGACCTATCAAGGCCCAAGGTCTAGTGAAGGGCACTATGGTGATAACTAATCCAGCCAAGGTAATGTAGTATATGCCTGCATATTGACTAGATGTGGGAGGAGACAGATCTGGGCTGGGGGGCAGGCAATCAGTTTTAGGTGTTGGGGATGCTTCCATATCTGTCTGATAGGCAGGCAAATACTTGTAATTCTCATATAATATGACAGTTGGGTGCTTGTACTAGGATCCTTTGTGATAGACTGTTCATGGAGTTCTCTGTTAGACCAGGCAGTTAAAGCAGAGGATATTGTCTAAGGTAAATTCCTTGTACTATGGCTTAAGTGGATAATTATATAAATGCAGAGGGCTAAAGGGTGCTCTGGGCAGACAATAAAATGCAGACTAGGTTTTGGGGGCTTCCTCAGGAATGTAGGCTTCCAGGCCAAGATTTTCTGTTAGAACAGTAGTGAAGTGAAAAACAGCCAAGAATAAATAAGGAATAAAATGGTAGAACCAAGGTCCCATAATATTTTTTTTAGAATGACAATACTATTTTAACAAGACTTCACAGAGTTTAAATATCATTCGAAAATGCCAAGCTCAGATTAACCATCAACTGATAGCTGAGTTGCTCAATTTCTTCTGGCCTGAGAGTTCCAGGCCCATTCTGAACCTTCTGGCTCATCATTTCATCTGTTGAAGTGACCTTTATCTGACAGTATGAAGATAACATATTCATGGTTTCATCATTGCTATTGGAGTTCCTGTCATCCTTATCATGAGACCTTTAGAAACTATAAGCCAGGTCAGCCTTTTCCTCATGAATTTCACATCTTCTGGAGTAACTTCTGGATCACTTTCTGGCCAGAGATCACATGGCCAGGTGGCCTGGACTTCTAGCCAATAATATGAAATCCCTTTGAACTTTGACTCTTCATGCTGAGAAGCAACCCTTTTTGAACAGCCTGTCAGTTTTGACAGGAATGACACCATATTAGTTCAGCGCTTCCATCAATCTAGATTGATCTAGATTAATCACCAGTCTATGCTGCTCCTCTGCACTCTGAAAATTTGTGGCCAGGCAGGCCTTTAAATCCCCATGATTAATCAGATTCAAATTGCTTCCTAATTCATCTCTCTCATTGGCTAGCCATTAAAACGCGGGCAGCCAGCCCAAGGGTCTGCAAGATCCCCACACCCATCAGAGCCAGGTTCCAAGTTCAATCCTCCTAGTTGGAGTTTACCACTTTGTTTTGGAGAAATGTCATTCATGACAATCCCACTCTAATATCTTGTCAGAGTTGTAACCTCTATAATCAGGCTCCAAGGGGTATTCCATAAATTGAACAGGATCAAAAGGAGCACATGGTAAACAATAGGTAGCTGTTGGGACAGCAGGAGGATCAGACAATTTCTGGCTTAGCTGGCAGACAACTAAGATAAATATGGCAATAGTTGGGGAAACCAATATCTCATACCCATTATTTAAAAATGACAATGGGAATTGGGCATGTCCTTTCCTAGATGACAGGTACTTATACCGCACTGCCAGGCCTCATTTTCTGGTTGGGTTTCCTGGGGTCAGGCAGGCTGATATTGGGAATCTTGGTGTGGCAGGGTGTTGTTTGGCATGAACAGTTTGTCATTGGCTACTTCTGAAAATAGGGCTTCAAACCCTTCTGTTTGAAAACTTGAGTATTTGCATTGGACAGGTGTTCAGGTCCAGTGCCACTTCCTGGACTTTGGGCAGGTTTGGGGCAATCCTTATTGGTGGACTCACTTATTTCACCAAGTAAACCACTGGTGTAAAGTGTTGATACCTCAGGGGAACTCCTGGCATCAGGAACTGGAAGTTTGATTGCAAACCTCTGTGATACAGGTGAGGGTTTGGGTCCTAGTGGGTTGACATTGGTTTCACTAACAGATGTATCATTAATTGGTTGTGGAAAGCCAAACTTCTAGTCATTTAAACTGGTAGGCTGGAAAAGTTTTTGTTCAGAGTTTGACCCTGGTTCCATACCTTGGGTTTAGGGTACAGTAAAATTTTCATTCTTTTCAGGAAACCAGGCATAAGTAGAGGCATTAGGTGAATTGGGACAGGATAATTCCAGGGCAGTGGGTAATGCCCACCATAGGATGGGTGCTAACTTGATAATATAGGATAAGGATCACCCAAGAAAGGACCAGGGCCCTGAGTTGGGCGCCATAAAGTCTACCAATCCCATCAAAGTAATGTAGAGTACTCTAAACATTTGGGTGGACATGGTCTCAGCGGCAGATTACAGTTCCATTGGGTGGTTGGGTTGCAGGTTAAGGGCGGAGTTATGGGGACAAAGTATGCAGGCTGATAATTGTACTTGTCTTTGAACAATAGGGGTAACACCTTGTACCACTTTCTTTTGTGTCCTATGTATTCAGTTTCTCTATTCCTTGCTAAGGGATCAGCAATGAGGATGTTCTCCAAGTCAAACTCCAAGTAGGCAGGGTTAGGCAGGTATTTGATAAAATGAACAGATCTAAAAGGGGCTCCAGGGGGACGGTATAGTGCCTGATTCAGGTTGGCAGGTTGGTCTCTAGAGGAGACAGTTGTCTGTTTGTCTACTTAGCCAGAGTTAAGATGAAAGATCCTAAGACTAGATAAGGTAAGATTTATTTGAACCAAAGGTTCATAAAACTTTATTATCAAAAATGACAATAGGGTCATCCCCATACTGCCAGAGTTCTTATATCAGATGATGTTACTACTTCACTTTTTGTAGACTTCAGTTATGGGGAAAATTCACTGGTAGGATATAGATCTTGGCTTTTGGTTTTGTGGGCAGAAGTTCCTGGTTGTGCTTGCTCTGGTGAACATAAGTGACAATGCTTTGTTATGCTGCTGTTGTTCACCATATTACCTGAGCAGGCCAATTGCATTACCCATTCTGGACTGGAGACTGACAGTAGCTGGTGGTCATTGGCAGAGTTAACAGTAGGTTTTGTTTTAATCTCCTTAAGGCAAGCTACAACCTCTGCATAGGTCTGGGTCTTTGGTGGCACACAGTTAATAGCAATCTGATGTCCATTTGGGGAATTGTATTCAAGAGCCTGGTGGGTCTTGGAGTAATGCACCAACTTGGGTTTGCAAATCAATGAGTTGGCAGGTCCCTGTTCATCCTGGGTTGCCTAATTAGCCTTTGGAGGTTCATAGTTTAATTCCAGGGTTTCTAATGTTGATTTTGAACTTTTATTCTTGATATTTGACAGGCTGACATATTTCCATTTGTTGTGTTTGGCTCCTGGGGACAACGTCCAGGAGGACACCGCAGGAAATCTTTATAACAAAAGATTTGAGGTTCAAAGCTAGCCTTGGGTTAGCCTTCAGGGAAAAATTAAGGGCACATACCTTAATTTCCTGGAATACAATATGAGGAATTCCTTTTGGCAAAAAGGAAAGGAAAAGGCTTTGAAGAATATTAAAGCCAACACAAATGTGGATAAACTTGTATTTATTAGAAGAAATGATTCTACTTAAATAGTAGACAAGAGTCAATGATAACTCATTAGGTAGACAGAGTGGCAGAGGGAGTCATGTTGGGTTAAAATCATACCAGGATCAGCCAAGGGCTAGTATGGTAATCTGGAATGGGTGGAAATTGATGTCAACTCATATATGGAAGGCAAGGAATATCCAAAGTCAAAAGCAAAAATGACCAAATCTTTAAACATATCACTATTTGAAGGCCATATTAAAATAGCATTAATGGCGCAATTTTGACACTTTTCCTCCTGGTTGGGGAAAAGCATTGTTGACAGTCCAGGGTTTGGCCCAACTGGCAGTCTGGCTGGCTCCTGTCTATCCTGGTTGGTGAGAGGTGTTTTCTGAGGACCAGTGTGGGGATCCTGTTCACCAGTCCCCAAAGTGTGTCCTGGGTCATAGCCAGGGACCAGCTGGAAGGAGTTGTCATTCTCTAGTAAGGGAAAATCTATCTCAAAAATATGTATAGGGGTTAAAATGGGCTTTTATTCACTCTCAGAAGGAAGATCCCCTTAGAAACCTTCTGGTATATGGCCCAGGGGGTTGGGAAAACAATATAAATTTGCCAATACTTGGAGTCCTCCAACAATCTCTTGAACTCCTTGTACTTATTCTTGGGCCCCTGCGCTTTGGTCTAGGGCTCCTGCACCTTTATTTTGGGCTTCTGCAGTTTGTTCCAGCTCAGGCTTTTCATCCTTAGCCCTGGCTGCTGTATCTTGGGATTCTGCACTTTTAGCTTGGTCTTCAGCTTCTTCTGTAGTCTTTGTGGCCTTTGTAATCCACTCAATCCAGTCCCTGAAAAGCCTCAGATAGCTCTTCTTTTTATAGCTCCTTTTACACATCCAAATTTCCTCTCAGAACTCTTGTTTTTCAAAGCTTAAACTATCCAGTTTTTCCCCTCTATAATATATTAAACTTTAAAACTTACTTCATCCAATGAAAGCCCTGAATTTTCTGCTTCTGCACCTCATTTTTTAGACTTTAACTCTTAATTTAAAACCCTCAAAACACTAATCAAATAAACTTTGGCTCACAGCCAAACACGCCTTGATTCAACTGTTTTGCCAAAAAGTTTACCCAAATGACTTGCTCTTGACTATGGTTTGAACCTGAAGCTGTCTTGCTCTGGGTAAACAACTGCTCTGCGTTTTGAACAGTTTTACTGTGATTCCTGTCATTTTTCTCCGGCAAATCTTGAGCGCTTTGCCTATGTTTCACATAGGGGATTTTAAACTCTCAATTCTTCAACGTTTCTCCAAGTTTCTCTGCATTTTCTTCCACGTTTTGCGACTTCAAACTTGCCTGTTGCTCACCTTTTTGTCTCCCCTAGTTGTTCTCAGCAAAATTTGCTTATTTGCCCTCACAGTTTCTCCATCTTGTTTCCGGCTTCTTTCTGGCTTCTTTCCACTCAATTCAACCTTAATAAATTAACAGTTTAAATACTGTAAATAATTTCTTTCTTTCCATTTATATGATGTCTAATTACTTTATATCATAACTTTACCAGCCTAAAATTCTTATTTAACTGCTAATTTATTAATAATTCCTCTCATAAGAACCAAAATCAGCATTCCAGCCTCATTTTCCAATCTGGCTAGTCCTTCCACAACATCTTCTAGTCCTGCACTATAATCCTCTGGTTTTTCAGCCAGTTCTTCAACCACATCTTCTAGCTCTTCAGATGAACCAGCCAACAGTCCTTCTTAGACAACCAACAGCTCATTCCAGCTTATTTCCATCATTAGTCCTCCAGCTACTCCTCACTAGGAACCACCTTGGTTCTACCTGCACAATGAACCATTTTTGGTTCCAAACTTTAATATGAACCAACAGTCCCTCAACTAGTCTTCACTGTGATCAATCAATTCTTCTTACTAGTCTTCTCTACTGATCCCGTGAAACACCTTGGTTCTTCATCTCAGTTTGGTTATCAGAACCTGTAGACCCAGGCATAAGTCTACATTAAACTGGCGTTTGAATGGGTCCTCTATAGTGGCAATCCACTTAGGCCATTCAATAATAGATCAACATATATGCCATTGTTTTACTGACCCAGGTGATTAAGTCTAGGCTTTCAGTTGCAAATTAATCAGCTTTACTTCCCAAAGGCCTGATCACACCAAGTTCTGCAACTGCTTCCTCAAGCAACTGCCTTGGTGACACCTTTGAGAAAACCCATGCCCTACAATGCTCACTCTGGGTTCTCCCCAAAGCCCTCATAGGGGCATAAATGAGGACATCCTACCAGTCTGTTAGGTAGGATGCTTGCTCACAGACCTCCTGTAAGTGTATCAGGGTACATAGAGCTTGCAAAGCTCTTCCCCTCCCTGGAAGCCTGCGTTACCTGCCAGGGATCCAAAATTCACAGCCCTGGTAGGCAAGTCCCCTGCCATGCTGGCATACACTTCTACCCTGGCAATCCCGCGTTACCTGCCAGGATCTAAACATCTTCCAGCCTGAGTAGCAAAAACTACCCATAAGGCTGGATCACTCCCCACCCCAAACAGCTAAAGTTCCCTGCTGTGCTATCTCATTCCTCATCCCAAGAATCTACAGTTCACTGCTGGGTGAGGACCTCTAGCCCACAGCAGCCAATATCTTCTGCTGGGTGGAGACAACATCTGCCTCTAGTAGTCTTTATACCTACTAGCTAGGCATTACTTTCCTAGTAGTCATCATTCCCTACTAATCCTCTACCTTCAATAAATAACCAAACTTTTACTTGGCCAACATTAGCCCCGCCTGCAAACCACCAAACATGTGGACCGTCACAACCAGGATTTGATTCCCAGGTTTTCAATACAAGTATTGAAATGTCATTCATGACATTTCATGAAATACTTGTCTCAAAAAATCAGTCAACTATATTAACAATCCTAACCCTTGAAAACAAACCTATAGTACCCAGGAAAGACATATGAGTACTGAGACTCTACCCAAAACAGGTAAGAGTAAGAGAGTTCTTAGACAAGCCATCCTTTCCCACATTGTAAGACTTGCACAAGAACCAGGATGTAGATTTAATCATCATGATCCAAATACACTCCAGAAATTCTATACTGTTTTCTTCCCAAACTGAAAATAAACTGATCAATTATCCTTTCTGTTTTCAACTATACCAAGGAACAGCATTTTTTGATACTGGAGCAGATCAATTCATTGCTGCCTTAAATTAATGACCTTATAAAGAACCTACTGAAAGGAGAAGTTTAAATCATGTGATCATGGAAGAAAATAGAAGCGCCCAGTCATCAGAGAAGCCAAAATATTTCAGGCACAAATATGAAACACACAAACTACTCTCAGTGGATTAATTATCCCAATACCCAAATAAGATATGATGCTGGGGCTTGACTAGATGAGAAAGAAAAGATCACACATTGACTGGGAAAGTTCTACACTCAATGCTTGCAAGAAAAGTTCATCACCAAGTCTATCCCACACACCTTGACACCCTCATGAGAGGTCACAAATTTTTCAAGGTCACCTAGACCAAATTGAAAAAGGATATCATCAAAGTTGATCAAAATTTTTGCACTTATGATATGATTCAACTCAAGAATTTAGAGCCTTTTCAAGAGCAGGATCCCATAGATCAACAGCTTATATAAATACTCCATTCTGCCTTCCAGTTGTCTTTTTCAGGATTACTCCCTGATAGAGCTATCTAACACAGAATATAACTCAAAGGGTGTAATAGAAAGAAAAGAAATGTCTACTTATTGACATCACTAGAAGACAATGCACTAAAAGAATACCAAAATGAAGGGTTATAGAAAGGACTCATAAAATAATTCAAGTATCTATTTAGCATAGCAGTTTCTTTTGTAGCCACAAAGAATTATGGCCTCTAACTTATCAATAATTACTGAACACTTAAAAAAGGCACAATTAAAAACAAGTATTCCCTTCCCCTTATTGATGACCTATTTGATGCTTTAAGGGGATCACAAATCTTCATCAATGGTGATCTGACTTCAGAATATCATCAAATATGAGTTAACCCAATGATATCCCAAAAACAGCATTCAGAACCAAATATGACTCCATTTTGTGGGTAGTGTTAAGCTTTGGCATGACAAACGCCCCTAGTACCTTTGTGACCTTCATGAACAAGGTTATCAAAGAGCACATTGGTAAGCAAGCAATCATCTACCTTGACAGCATAATTATCTACATTCAAACCCTAAAACAACACTGGGAAGATGTCTGCCTGGTCCTCCACACCCTCAAAAAAACCAACTGATGACCAAACCATCCAAGTGTGAGTTGTTCTTCAATAAATTGCTGTTTCTGCCATGTTATTAGCAAGGGCATAATAAAACCAGATCCTGAAAAAGTAATATCAATAAATGACATGATGCTGCCACACAGCAAAGTTGAACTCTGGACCTTCTTGAGGATGATTGTGTACTTCAGAAGGCTTATCCCAGACTGGGGAGTGCTGGCTGCTCTGTTATATGCAAATTTTGGCAATAAAACTCAGGTCTTTTGAACACCACTGCAGGAGCAGCACTTCCTTAAAATCAAAGAAAAATTATCACAGTAACCATCCTCCAGTACCCCAAATGTGATAGTCTACAAGCTACAAACATATACCTTCAACTAAACTATTGGTCATGTACTTCAAATACAGACAACATATAAGTATTTCCCCTTTTTCATACAGATTATAAAAACTCTCAGATGGCAAACAATGATATCCTATGATCATTGAATAAAAAACAGAAAAATATTTATTTACTGCAGACACTCTTTCCAGGATATATAAATGGCCAAATATTTGAAAAACAACAAATAAATCCTCAATTGATGTGAAGCATGTGAGAAATATATCACTCTAAGGCACCTCAAGTCTGTAACCCCTGACTCTATGCCCCAATTATCTAAGGTATGGACAATGTTTATTGTGCAAACTATGTCAGAAGACAATAAAAATACATCATCTCAGCCATTGGGAAACAGCACCCATGTTGACACTTTTAACATGGCCACTGTTGACTCAGAATATTAAAAACTATTATGTTTTTTACTAGGCGCTCTAGCTTAATTCCCGTTTATTAAAGCGCTCAGGGGTGCAAACCCAGAAAAATCAACAAAATTGTGACCATTTTGACACAATTTAATATTAGGCTTAATTAATATCTTGATTTAAACCAATTTTCTCTTTAAATTTACTAATAAATATATATATATTTATCAATTTGTTTTCACAACATACAAGTGTCAATATCAACACTTTTTAAGCCTAACTTATTTTTAATAATGAAACTGAAACAACTAAAAGAAAAAATTAATTGTGCACTTAAATATATTTTTTTATTAAATTAATATATATAAAAAGGTATAGCGCATATAGTAGATTGTGGAATTTCTCATCTTATAAATTCATCTGTGGCACTTATTCTGTCTTTAATATCATAAATGGATTGGTGGCTAACAGAAGTCTCATAATTTAAGCCAGATTTACTATGTATTTTACCATAAAATTTATCATCAATTATAATGTCAACAATTGTAAATGTCAACTTTTGCTTTTTATCATTCACTAGGTGGATTTAAGAAAATTATAGTGACACATTTAAGCCTAAATTACTATGCCACCACCTATTGAGGA
>QTSX02005297.1:0-31443 GCA_014839935.2 Entomophthora muscae
ACCCCAGGCATTATACCGTCCCCCGGGAGCCCCCTTTGGACCTGTGCATTTTACTGAATACCCCCCAACCTGGCCTATTCAGAGTACGACTTGGAAACCATCCTCATTGCCGACCCTTTGGCAAGGACTAGAAGTACCAAGTACATAGGACGCAAAGGAAAGAGGGTTGAGATCCTGCCCTTACTGTTCAAAGACAAGTACAATTACCTGCCTGCCTACTTTGTTCCTATGACTCCTCCTTTAACACCACAACCAGACCGCCCGTTAGAACCCACCGCCGCAGCCAAGACCACCTCTACCCAACTGTTTGGAGTACTCTACATTACTTTGACAGGATTGGTAGATTCCATGGTCCCCAACTCCAGACCTTGGTCCTTACTTGGGCAATCTGTATCTTATATTATCAAGTTAGCACCCATTCTATGGTGGGCCCTACCCGCCGGCTTGGCCGTACCTCACCCCGAGCCGCCCAAGACCTCTACCTACAACTGGCTTCCTGACAGTAGCTCAGCTTTGTTCTTTTGGCATCCCGCCTGCCACACCATGCTTGTCTTTGATTACTCCCTCTTGGGAAACTAATTCCCCAAGTGACCTGCCAAATTATTCCCTGACTAATCAATAAGTCAGTGGCACAACTATCATTTGGCCATCTATTATGGGGATCAAAAATTTTGAGTCCTAATTGGAACAACACTTGGACAAGCCACATGACCTAGATGGAACATTACTCAGATAAGTCCCATGACTACCATGGTGTACATGAACAGGATGTGGCTTCCCATGATACTATATAATCCTCTATCTTCATATCAAATAAAGTATCATTCTCTTCTTAATTTTCCCCTTTATCTTGTTTATTATACTTCTCAGAAGTATATACTCAACACACATTTGTTTGATGTATTTTATCTTTAGTTAGTTTAGTTATCTACAGTAGGAATACAAATCTTGCAAATTTAAATAAATCAAAAAAAAGTCAACATTTAAATGGTTGATCTTATTAAATAGTTTGATTTTTACTCAGCTTAGTTGCCTGCAAATGTGATTTGAAATTTGGACCAAGGATTTGACAATCCCACATTTCTGCCATTAGGTTCTGAATTTACAGTATCTAAATTCATTTTGAATCTGGAATATAAGTGTACAAGTTCGATTCATTATTTATTCACTTGTGGATTGGTGACTTTGAGTGAAGCTATATTTTTTACAAAGTGGTTGATATATTTGATGCTTCACAATATAAATACTAATAGATGTTTAATCTTTAATGTTGCTTAAATAATCCTGTGCTATTAATGTTTTATTCAGTGCATAACTTTTGTTTGCTCTGAGCTGACTTTGGTTCATCTATTTCAACAGCTGTGAAAAGTACAGTAGATCATAAGTTTGACATGAGAAATCCAGTGGAAGTTTTGAAACTTACTTGGTTGATTTGCTCTTAATGTATGCTTGCTTATAATAGTGAATGCAAAATATTATGTTTGAAGCCTAAAATATTCATACCTGTATATAAAGCTAGATCATTGTTTTAATAATTAAAATACTTGAGCTGGCTCTTGGCTCATCTAAGAACTAATTGCCCATTGTTACATACTTGAATTTTGATAACGAATTATTAAAGTTATGATGGTTTGAGTTTGATACAGAAGTAAAGGTCAATTGGCTGCAATTCATCTTCATACAGTTTTATTGGAATTAAAACTTAATTTTCATTATTTCTTTATCACTTTGGCTTTAATGATTTTGGCAATAGGATTGTAAGCTGATTGGTCCATTTGCATCCCTTTTGTCAATAACGTCGACTCGATTAAATTTCATTTGTGAACTATATTCAAGGTAGCCTAGCATTTTATCGTAAGCCTATATAACTATAGTCAGGATATTTTTTAGAGTATTTAGTTAACATGGGTGCATCGAGTTCTAAAGCTAAACCTGAGGAACCTCTTGTTTTTTATGCGCCTTCAAACTCAACAATTTCGGTTTGCCTATATTTTTTACATTTTTTAATATTTTAAGATGACTCCCGAGTTAATCAATGGCCTTCAGGGTAGATCCCCTCCCCCAAACTCAGAGAAACCTAAAGTAATTTAAACTTCAAACTCCTTTTAAAACTTGAAGCAGAGAGATAACCCCCTTTCTGGAACTGTGGATCCAGAGCAATTCGATCGTCTTGTAAATCAAAGAGTTCAAGAAGAGGTTAATCATCTTAAAAAAGAAGAAAGTGCAATTCTAAGCAATGTTCAAAGTCACAATTTTACTCACACCCAGGTTCTTCTTGAACATTTGGAAGATTTGAACAAGAAAAACATAAAGTACAAAGTTTTATGATTCGCTTGCTTATTTTTAAGGGTTCCAGTCAGAGAGCTTTCTTCCGATTTGAAAAACTCTAAGGAAGCTTTGATTGCATGCTACAAGTACGAAACTTGATATTCGCTTTCTAATGTTTAGGAATAATCCTAAGCGCACTCTGGACTGCTGGGCTGAAGTTGAAAGTTTTAGGGAAGCGACTTTACGTGCCCAACAAGTATTTCTTGATATTTTTTCTAACTGACTTTTGTTAGAGCTACATTTCTTCGCAGTTGTGATCACCTGATAGTTCACAAGATTATTCTAAATGGTGGTCTTTGTTAACTTACAGTCACTAAAGCTTCCAACCAAGTTCTGGCCTTTTCTATTTCAATTTACTTCACTTTTTGGTAAGTTTTTTATTCATAATAGTGAATATGTTTCTTTAATTTTTAAAATTCATGACTTAAGGGTTCTACTTTTGTTTACAAGCATAGTATGCTATTTAAATTTGCAGATCTTTTTATCAAAAGCTGACATTCTCTGGCTTTCTTGGCTAATGATTATGGTTTTTATTGTGAATTGGCTTTACCAACATACTATAAGACAATAAATCTAGTTTTATATAAAATTATTTTTAAACATTGCCTACATTCAAAAAATTTGGTTTCAATTTATATAAAGTACCAAGCTTTTTTATTGCTCTACTGGCTTAAAACGATTTTGTTAACAATAGTAATAAATATAAGTAGAAAAAGCTCTAACTATTCCTTGGTAAACATAATGTTTTTTTTCGATTTATAACAATCAATAAAGGTAATTTTAGCTGACATATTAGCTTTCTATGGTAGCCAAGTGATACATAATAAAGATATACACACTTCTTAAGCTGTTTAAATAGAAGAACCAAGCCAAGTTCAATCGCACTGAAAAATACAGTAACTAATAAAATTTGACTTTGCTTTTATTTATATTTACCAATTTTTAACTACAACCTAAAACCTATCTCTTTGATGGGGGCTTTTAAAAAGGTTGATAAGGTACTCTATGAAGCTAAATTTAAAGTTACAAACAAATTCTTAAATATTCCATTGCCTGATATTTGTACAAATTTATAAGAGAGATAAAAAATATGCCTGGCTAGTGTCGCAACATCTACAATTACTCCCTCTCAGGAAACTAATTCCCTGAGTGACTCGCCAAATGATTCCCCAACTAATCATTAAGTTGGTGGCACTGTTATCATTTGGCCATCTAATACGGGTTCAAACATTTCAAGTCCTAAGCGGAACACAACTTGGACAAGCCTTGTGACAGAAAGAGGAACAATTACTTGGATAAGCCCCATGACTACCATGATGTACATGGACAGTATGTGGCTTTTCATGATACTATATAATACCCTATATTCATATCAAATAAAGTATCATTCTCTTCTTAATTTCCCCTTTATCTTGTTTATTATAAATCTCAGAAGTATATACTCGACAGTGATAGCACAGGTAGGTTATCCACACCTACACAATTTAAAGGAAAAATTCCTCCAAAGAAAAGAATCCAGCTGATGGCACTCCCCACTGGCTGGAGACAATACAAAGAAGGACAGGACATCCCAGCAGGGTTTGTAGTCTTCAACAATGTCCTTGTACCAACCAAACAGTACAACTTCCTCAGTACGCACAGAATCCTGAACCCACCTCTAATTCACAAAACAACCAAAATACCCAACATTGTGTTTCAACGCCTACGTTCAGCAGAAATTGGGACATTCTCAGGACTACGCCGTAAAAATGCCAACCTCTGGATTCAAAGCACACAAAATAAGTTTACACAAGTGGGCTACCCCTGTAAACTCTGGGCTAGTGAAATTGCCTTACACATTACTGGGGCCGTCTCACATTTTGTAAGTGAGTGGTTTGACCAACACCCTGATCACAATGAAGACTGGGACATGTTCAAAGCTGCCTTCCTGGAGAAATTTGCCATAAAAGACTCTGATGTGATGATCATGACAGAACTCAGAACCTTCAAAATGACAGGAACTATTGAAGAGTACATTGCAGCCTATAAAGACATACAAGATTGAGCTCTGACACCATCAACTTCAATGAAGCTGGACCTCAACTGACTTCTACAATGGTGTCAGGATTGACAATTTGTTACCCCTTGAAACCCAGGCCCAAGGAGCAGGAATCAAACCCCAACCCTAGATTCCCCTGGGCTGCCGGGCCTGGGGACCTGAAGGACCGCCTGCCCACATCTTTGTCTGGGATTGAGCCCCCACAAGCTGAGGCCAAGAATGTTGGCCTATGCAGTGAAACAGGCCAAACCAAGGAAATAATTGCACCAAGTGGAGTGCCAATCACAACACCTAATGGAGGCAACCAAGCAGCAACTATTAGCTTCATGAAATTGAAGTCTACACCAGTGGCCAATCAAGAGCTGTCCCCAGGAAGATGGCACAAGCCCGCGGCCCAACCCCATGACCACGACTCTAAGGCAAGTTAATCAGGTAGCCAATTTGAGATTCTTGCCCAATGAAAGAACTCCTGGACCAAGTGCCATTTTGCTGCCTTTGGACCCAAGCACCCAGTTCCCCCAGGCCTGCCTTTCCCAATGCCCTGATGAACCCCCCATGGAAAATGTTAAGTTTGGAGATGGGGTGCTATATAGACCAAAGAACCCCGCACTCCAAACTTATTGTCATTTTTGAATGAAGGTTATGTCATTTTGGCTCACACAGCTATTGCCTTATTTTGTATTTGCTGTCTACCAATTCAGTTCAAGATCTCCTGACCTCCCTGCCCCACTGCCTGCTGTTTTCTGTCCTCCTGGTGTACCCTTTGGACCTGTCCATTTTACCGACTACCCTCTGAAGTCTGAATACAAGGAATACACCCCAGAAAAGATACTCAAACTCAACCCTTTGGCCCACATACAATCTGCAGTTAGATACAACCAACAAGGCCCATGGATATTTTCAACACCCAAGTTGTTCAGAGGGAAAATCAACTATCTCCCTGCTTACAACCTGCCCATGGAACTGCCCATGACCCCAAAACCTATGCCTGCTTCCTCACCCAACCTCCCAACCAACCATTCTGGCAAGCTATTTGGGATTGTGTACATCACCCTCACAGGGGTGATTGACACTATAATCCCAGCCACCAGCCTGTGGTCCTGGGTGGGAAAGTCTGCCTCCTACCTTTTTAAGTTAGCTCCCCTCTTGTGGTGGGCATTGCCCGCAAAAAACCTGGCCTGGGTCACCCCTGGAAACAACAGGACCAGCTGCCCAAGACTAGATCCCTGACAAATGGCCTCCTCACACACATTAGACGCCAGTTTGACATGAGCTGCTGCAAAAATCTCCAAGATTTATTCTTGGAAGGAAAGCAAGCTGCACAAAAATCTGACAACCTACATGCAATAAACAAACAAAAAGAAAGTCCCACAGCAAAGAAGGACCCTCAACCTAACAAGTAGAATCAACCAAGCCAACAACTCCCATCCTTGAAGTGGAAACTGCAATACTCAAGTAAATCAAATGAGTACTGATAACACCACCAAGGAGGGAAAAGCTCAGGGGAGTGCTTAGGCAAGCCATCCTCCCCTACTTTGCAAGACTTGTACAGGGACCAAGGCGTGGACTCAATCACTATGATCCCATTAGCCTCCAGCAATCCTCTACTGTTTGCTTCCCAAACTGGAAATAAACTCCTCAATTATCCTTTCTGCTTTTGCAGATATCAGGGCACAGAACTATTTAACACTGGAGCAGACCAATCCCTTGTTGACAAGAAATTTGCCAACCTCATAAAACTACCCACATTTCAAAGCAATATCAAGAGAGTTATCATGGCAGATAATAGAAGTACGCCAGTCATCAAAGAGGCAAATCCTTTGCGCACCCAAATAAAAGATATACAAACTACGCTTATTGGCCCAATCATACCTATCACCAAGTATGATGTTATACTTAGCCTGGACTAGATGAGAAAGACCAAACCTCATATTGACTTGGATAGCGCTACCCTCACCATAAAAAGAAGTGAGGTGCACCACCATGTATACCTAACTCATCTTGACACACTTATGAGAGACCATGTGTTTGCGAAAGATTATGGAGACAGAAGAGGAAAAGGACCCTAGCAAAATTAATTGGAGCACCTACATGTATGAGGTTATACCACTTTAAAAATACATAGACCACACGTGAACGTAGACCCAATCCGACAACAGCTAGTCATTGAATTCCCTTCAGTTTTCAAGACACTTTACCAGGACTACCACCCAACTGGGGCATCCAACATGAAATTGACCTCAAAGAAAGTGTATCAAAAGCACAACCTATCTACTGCCTAACACCGCAAGAGGACAACACACTAAAGGCCTATCTAGATGAAGCCCTTGAAAAAGGACTCATACAGCCCTACAAGTTTCCTTTTGGTGTGGCTGTCTTTTTTATAGCAAAGAAAGATGGAGGACTCCACCTGGTCACAGACTACAGGGCGCTCAACAAGGTCACAATTAAGATCAGGTATCTCCTTCCCCAGATTTATGACCTTTTTGATGCCCTAGGGGGTCCCATTCTTCACAAATATTGACTTAGCAGCAGGATAACACCAAATCCATGTTAAGCCAGAGGACATACCCAAAACAGCGTTCAGAACTAAGTATGGCTCATTTGAATGTTTTGTCCTCAACTTTTGCATTACAAATTCCCCAAGTACCTTTGTGACCTTTATGAATGAAGTTTTTAAATATCACTTTGGAAAAAGGGCCATTGTCTACCTTGACAACATAATCACATACAGCCCAACTAAGGAATAACATTGGAAAGACGTCCGCCTGGTCATCCACACACTTCAAGATAACCAACTCTTATCCAAGCCCTCAAAATATGACTTCTTTTAAACAGAACTCCCATTTTTAGGACATATCATCAAGGACAGGGTCAAGCCAGACCCAGAGAAAATACAAGCCATAACCAATATGCCATCACTGCAAAATAAAAGTGAGCTTTGTACGTTCCTAGGCATGGTAGCCTTTGTTAGGAGATTCATCCCTGACTGGGGAGCCTTGACTGCTCCCTTATTTTCAATCACAGGCAAGAAAACAAAAATTGTATGGACGCCATTGAGATATCAACACTTTTGACAATTGAAAGAATGTATGATCACCGCCCCTATTTTACAATATCCAAATTGTGAAGGAGTGTACAAATTATAAACTGACACATCCAATTACGCAATAGGAGAAGTACTACAAATTCAAACTGCAGAAAAAGACTTCCTCCTTATAGCATATGAATCAAGAAAGCTGTCTGATGGTGAGCAAATATATCCAATACATGACAAAGAACTGGTAGCTATTGTCCACTGTCCAATGAGGTGGAGATGTTACCTGGAAGATGCACAGATATTCAAAGTGCTAATCAACCACAAGTCAATAGTATTCTTTAAGACTCAACAACACCTATCTAGATGACAAGCTGAATGGATGAGCCTTATACAAAGGTACCCCATGATTATTGAATACAAACCAGGCAAGGAAATGCTTACTGCAGATGCCCTATCAAGGCTATACCGTAAACACCTCCTATGCACTGATGGAGACCCCAATTAGCCCATGTTAATAATAGGCAATCTTCAAGAGGGGTTCCCACCTGGTACACCAATGGAAATCCAAGAGAAAGTCTTCAATAACAAACACCTGTTCAAAAACATATATGGTACTCTATACTACATACTACCAAGTGGAAATACTGTACCCTACGTCCCATCAACACAAAAGATTGACACAATCCTTTGATACCACAGAGATCTGGGATGCACCCATAGAAGAAACTTGCATGAATACCTGAAGACACACTACTAGTGACCCAACAGTCTGGACAACATCAAGGAAGTTCTAGACCAATGTGAATTCTGTGAAAGTCATGCCTGCTCTAAGGCACCCACTAAGCCAGTAATATCAGTGTCAATCACACAACCTTTCAAAGTGTGGTTGCTGGACATTATGGGACCAATGCCCAGAGACAACAAATTTAAAAAGTACATTATCACAGCTATTTACTATGCAACAAGGTGGCCTGTAGAACAAGCTACAAAGGAACACAAAGAAAACAATGTAAGGCATTTTTTTCAAGGAAATAATAGCTAAGTTTGGGAAACCTGAACTCCTAATCACAGTCAGAGGAGCCAAACTCAAAGCCACTGACACCAATATATACCCTGCCAAAAACAGAAGAAAAACACACCATGGCCATCCCCTATCCCCCACAAGCAAACAGAAGAGTTGAAAGACTAAATGATTTCCTTGTGGAAGCTCTCAGCAAGTTATCTGTCAATAACCCAAAAGCCTGGGTTGACATGCTGTCAACAGCGCTTATGGTGTGAAGAACACAAGTTAACTGCAATATAGGAAAAAGCCCATACAAACTTGTCTATGGACATAAACCTGCCATTGTTAGCCCTAAGTCAGGACCACAATTACCTCTGCCTAAGAAAGTGCTAGGCCACAATGACCCTGACGTACAGCGTGCCAGGAAAGACCAAGAGGAAAGGAAAAAGAAAGGGTTTAGAGAGAAGGGATCCCACTACAACAGGAATACTTCCAAGTCAGGGATGAGAACTAGGTTATTAATTACTATAGGCACAAGTTGGAACCAGGGTTACAAGGACCAGGAATTACCATGGAAGTCAAACCAAACAACACTTACCTTTCCAAAGGAATTGGAACTCAAACAGAACTCAAGTGTATGCACCATGACCACCTCTGCCTGTGCAAAGCAAGAACAGCACAACATAATTCCTGACTTCCTGTACCCAATGCAAAACTGGATCAATACCAAGCCCAAATTTCTGACACTCTCAAGAAAATTCCCAAGTTTTCACCTTCCAATACCCCAGGGGGAGATATTGCAACATCTTTGATTACTCCCTCTCAGGAAAGAAATTCCCCAAGTAACTCCCTAAATGATTCCCTGACTAATTGTTAATTTGGTGGCCCTATTATCATTTGCCCATCTATTACAGGTATCAAAAATTTTGAGTCCTAAGCAGAACACTATTTGGACAAGCCTCATGACTGCCATGATGTACATGGATAATATTTGGCTTCTCATGATACTATATAATGCTCTAAACTCATATCCAATAAAGTATCATTCTCTTCTCAATTTTCTCCTTTATCTTGTTTATTATACTTCTCATAAGTATATACTTGACAGCCCACTAAAAAATTGTCTCCTTATAAGTAATAAAATCATAGTTTGCTACTCTAAGTATTTTATATTGTATGTATTACTTTAAGTTTTAGTAAGTTTTTACTGGGAATTTGTATAAACTATGAAAAGAGAAGCCTAAAAATAATGATTTCATCTTTCACAGCTATAGCTTATTTATGTCTATTCATGACTTTTAGGTTAAAGCTTTAAAATATATATCCAATAAAAATCAACAACAACTCTGTTTCTAAAATTGTAGCAATTTTTTATTAAAAAAGCAGTATAAGCCTTATATTAAATTTAGAGCCTTTCAACTCTCAATTATTAAGATAATAATTGAAAAAGAGTTTTAGTAAAAAACTAAAAATGACTTTTTTAGGATATCAAACCCAGTTATCATTAGGCTATTGTAAAAGAATAAAGCTGAGCATAGCAGTAGCTTTGCTCTTTTACATATCCTGTTCATCACAATTCCTTTTACTCAAAAATCTCTAATAAAATTAAACAGCTATATATAGATATTTGTATAGGAAAGTTTTAGTTTAGCACATTATTAAATAAGCCTTTTAACAATTAGAATTTTTTAAAAAAAGTGCTAATTAAAAAATAAAAAGATCTTTTTGGCTAGGATGCCAGAAACTTATATCAGTGGGGTGCTATAAAGGGTAAAGCTGAGTGTAGCACAGCTTTGCCATTTTGGCAGCCCACCTGACACACTTTCCTTATACCAAACCAAATTTGATAAAACATATTATCTGTAGCTGAATATTTATTTATTTATATCAATAAATAAACCCTTTAAAAAGAATATTACTAGGAAGGGGCTTGGAGCTGGCTTCAAGAAGACTTTCTAAAAGGAAACTAATCATGAACAATGTGAATTATTTGCTTGCTTTTGAAATTCTGCTGACCAGTATGCGCTTGTAAGTGAACCAAACTCTTCCTGCCCCCCATCAGACTTGCCCAATGAAGAGTACCAACCTGAAGATGTCAACCAGTGCCTCATAATTCAGTTATTGTCCATAAATCTTTTACTGTCAAGAATATTTCTGATATTGAGCAAAACATTAATATCACACCATTGGGGAAGACAAAGGATACAAAATATGAGCAGTAGTTTCCCCTTATTGGGAAAACTGCCACCAAAATCCAAAATCTCACATTAGGATTAAAATTGAATTCAGAAATCTAAAATCTGCTGTTGCAGGTTCCTGCTGCCTGATCACCAGCTTCCAGCCAATCACTTCTCAGGGTTGCCTATCCCAGGACTCATGATCTGGTCAGCAGTTCCTGGGGCAACCCCAGAAGCCACAAATTAGATATTTTCTCAAATTGGGGGAAATAAAATTTTATTTTTGTCCCAAATTCTGTGACCTTTGTTATTGCCCCCATTGGGAATCACTCAATACCAGTCCCCACACCAAATAATTGCCAAAAATAGAGTCCACAAATATGATAAATTTTGAGGATCTGTTTTTAAATCCTGAAGTTGGATGCTTTAAGAAGGGCTATCTCTAGCAGAATGATGAAAATTTTCCCAACTTCCAAACCTTTGAGCTTGACCCAAACCAGATTCATCTCAGAAAGGTAATTTGCCCTAATTCTCAGTTATTAGAGTACTTAATCCAATTTCCCAATTGTTTCTGACTTGCAGAAGAAACACTATATAATAAAATCTAATCTCTTGATGATAAGCTGTGCTATCATTAAGAGAACTTCCTCCCATTGTATGTCACATAAAACAGGTTTATACTTATCAGTTAAAATTAATAGTCTTAGAAACTACACCTCCAAGCAAATTCCCCTGCACCAAGGAGAATATGAAACAATTCATCTTTTCTGCTGTGTTAACAGCATTCCTGGGGTATGGGGTTTAATCATCAACTACTGCATTTTCAGACCCCCATACAGGCTTGAGCAACAATTGATATAACAAAGAACCACCACAACTTAACTCTTTACACAGCACAATCTGGCCCACTCTGGTGTCCCCTTGCTCCACCAGATTCTTGGCCACATGCAGCGCTGTGTATTACCTTATTACATACTTTACCAGAAACTTTGGTTGATTTAATTCCCGCACCAAGGTGTTTTGCTGGCTAATTACTATGTATCTCATCATCATGACATTAACTGGGCTCTAAATTAGCAACCTAGTGCCCCATCTGACTTGAGTAATTCCTCACATTCTTGTGTATTACATGTACTATATACTGTTTCTAAACACCCAAATAAACTGATGACCTATCCTTCCTACTTTTGATGTTACACTGACTCAGCACTTCTAGATTCAAACACAGATTAAACCCTAGTCACTAGCAATTTTGTGAGAAGCTTTAAGATAGCTACCAATCCTTTGCAGATTAAAAAGTGTAGTCCTAGCTGATGAACATCACATTGCTATTACCCAAGAGACCACCATTTTTGCTATTGCCTTATAAAATCTTTGCTCTACTATCCAAGTACCAGTTATTAACTTCTCTGGGTTTAACATGATATTTGTCTTGGACTGACTTAGAAGTGTAGTCTCCACATAGACTGGTTTATCTCAATTCTAACCATAAATAGAGAGGGTTTTAACCATCAAATATACCCCAACACTATAGACTAGCTGTTGAGAGGCCATGGTTTTGTTAAAATAACTGAAACTCAAATAGAGCAGGAGAAGCTAAAATCTATCAATTGGTACATGTGTCAGTAAGATATCATACACATCAAGGATACACAGGAGACTCTGACCACACAAGATCAAAACATTTCTACAAGGATTACCCCCATATAAGCACATCCAGCACTCTATACAATTGAAGGGCATTATTTCTAAGGTACAGCTTATATACTGCCTTACTTTCAACAGAGATAATGCCCTATATGCTTACCTGAAAGAGGCCCTTGATAAGAGACTCATTAGACCCTTGAAATCTCCTTTTGGTACTATGTTATTCTTTCTGTCTAAAAAAGAGAGATCCCTTCAACTATTTACCAACTATTGAGCCCTGAACAAAGTCACCATGAAGAACTGGTACCCTTTGCCACTAATTGATGATCTTTTTGATGCTCTTAATGGTACCATAGTATTTTCTAAGATAGACCTTACTGCAGGCTACAACCAGATACACATCAACAAGGAAGATATTCCCAAGACATCTTTTTTCACCAAATACAGGTCTTAAAAATGTGTTGTCATCAACTTTGGCATGATTAATGTGCTATCCACATTTGTGACCTTCTTAAACAAAGTTTTTGCCCCATAAATTAGGAAGCATGCCCTGGCCTATCTGGATGACATAACTGGGTACATTCCCAACACAGAAAAACATCACAAGGATTTAGAGGCTGAGTTTACCAAGCTGTCTAAGTACCAGTTCTACCTCAAACAACTACCGTTCTTAGACAACGTGATATCTAAAGATAGCATAAAGCCTGATGCTCAAAAGATGCAAATCATCTGAAAGATGCCACTGTCCAAAGACAAGAGGAAGCTAAGGACCTTCTTGAGGATAATCATCTATGTTTGATAATTAATACCCAACTGTAGTTTTCTTACTGCCCCACTACCAGTCATCACAGGTGTCAAGTCCAAATTTGTATGGATCCCATACAGTGATTTTCAAACCTGTTGAGATAAAAAATATCAGTCTAAAAACAAAATAATTAAATCAAAGAATTTATATTAAATTTCACTATATTTGTATTCACTTTGATTTTGCTTTTAGACTGAGTATTTTCCTTTTTTAGACTGATATTTTTTGTTTATCTCAACAGGTTTAGAAATTACTGTAAAGGGATCTATGCTTTTGATAACTCAAGGAGAAACTTTTGTCAGCGCCCATACTGCAGTACCCTAGACATGATGGGGACTACCAGATAGAAACTGACACCTATGATGCTTCCATAAATGAAGTTATTCCCTTCAAGACTGATTAGGGTAGATATCTACTGGTTGCTTATAAATCACACAATTTAACCAATGGGGAAATACAATACCCCATCCACAACAAAGATTCACTTGCTATTGTACACTGCTTTGTCAAGTGGTGCTGTTTTCTTGAGTGTCAGGAAGAATTCACAGCCCTTGTTTATTATAAATTGCTCATTTACTTCAAGACCCAAATCAATCTCTCACAAAGGCAATCACAATGGATGATGCTCCTAGAAAGGTTCAACATGAAAATAAAATACAAGCCAGGACCAGAAATTGTAACAGCTGATGCTCTATTTTGTTTTTATGTCCAAGCCTCTAGAGACCAGGATGAGCTGGATCCATACTGACCCCTTATTAACTTCTACATTAAATGAAAAGGTTTTTCCCCCCAGGTATCACATATATTACCTTCAATACTGTGATCAAGAATGGGCATATGTTTTCAAACATATACAGCACCCTGCACCAAAAACTGTCAGGAAGAACCACTGTTTCTTACATCCCAATTCATCAGAGAGTGAACACTATCCTACCTACCACAGAGATCTTGGGCATACCAAAGGGAGAAAATTTTATTATTCTTTAAACACAAGGCCTGGTGACCTACCCTATACTGCAATATCCAAGAAGTCTTATAATAGTGCAAGTTATGAAAGAATACACCAATAGTGATACACCTCCCAATTCAGTACTCCCAATCCAAACTCAGCAACTGTTTAAGATGTGGGTGCTAGATATTGTAGGCCACATGACAGAAAAAGCCAATGATAATAAATATAGCATTACTGCTATTGACTTTACCATCAGATGGCCAGTAGCACAAGCTGTCAAAAACAAACTGGCAATTATATATCAATTTATAGGCAAGGAATTTATCAGTAAGTTTGGAAATCCAGAACTGATAATTACAGATGAAGGCAAAGAACTGAAATTTGACAGCACAAACATCTACCTGGCCAAAAAAAGGAGTGAAACAAACAGTAGCTACATCATACCACTGCTTTAACCAAGATTGACTCACCACCTACCAACATATCTCACAAAACACAGGTAGCTCTCATAGAGGTGCCCCATAATATATATGATAATATTGGGAATTCTGCTGACAATGTCCAAATATGGTCAATATATCATAGTTATGTATGTAACCAATTCCAAGTGCTAATCCCTTGATTATATATTTGCCCCTCACATCATACCTGAATCCTGCCACAATGCTACCCCCTGGTGTATTAATGACTTCTACTTCTTGTATAATAACTACTATGTTACAAATAAAGCTACATATTATTCCTATTATTTGTCATTTCTATTTCACTGCTGCCTTCCCCAATCCAAATACTGAACTACAATTGGTTCAGTTGCAACACCATCTTCAGGATGGCAGCAGAGTAGGGGATCTAAATAGCTCCTTGATGCAATACTAGCTAAGAAATTTTCCAGAGACCTGAGGACTAAAAAACTGTTACACACTGCTCTCCTTGTGTGCTGTATCTACTGAACAGAGCCACCAGAAGGAGCCCTTTTGAATTATTCCACAGCACCCAGAAAAATATTAGTCAAGCTCTGATGGGGAATAAACCTAGATTTTTCTAAAAGGCATCATCCAGAAATAACCCCAACATGTTCCTTACCATCTACAATAAAGAGGCCAGAGAAGAAAACAGCTACAAGATATGACAATCCCCATCAAGGAAAAATACAAAGTTGGGGACAAAGTTTGGGTGATTAATACCAATAAAAAGATACTACAATCTGAAAAAGTGTGGGTCTCCATTGTTTTAAAGGTAAATGATAACAATAATTACCTGTTTTAAGGGTTAGTAAGATAAAACATGACAAGATACTTCACTACAACCAACTTAAAGCATGTAAAACAAGACAAAAGCAGTGTGAGGCCACACTACCTGCAATGGAACATCAGCTGGTAGAATATAAAGCCCACTCCCCAGAAACCCTTCTCACTGACCTTTTAACCAATAATTTAAACTCTCATCAGGGGATGTCAAAACTGTGGGATTGAGCACCCAGAAAAGTTCTGCACAAAAGACCTTATAACCCTTAGTTTAACTACCCTGGCACTTGAAGCCAAATGCAGAAGTCAACTCAAGAACCCAAATATGAAAACGTGAACTAATAACAATCTTGCTCAGTTGCAAACTCAATTGAGTTCTACACTCATTAATAGTATCAAGCCACCCCCTGTTGTTCCAAGTGATTGATCAGTGGAAAGCATGTTCCTTCTAAGCCACTCACTCAACCATATAATCTCTCATAATCCAATAAAGACACTATCTAGATCTTACACATTTTCCCCTTGTAACTCTTCTAATACAGCACATTTAAGACATAAAATCAATTTGAGATGACATAATTTGATATGCTGTAGTCTATCAAAAAAAATAGCACTAAATATTATTATAGTCTATACAAGATTTTTAAAATATAAAAGCTATGATTAAAGGGGAATAAAGAAAGGGGTTGTAGCTCAATTGGTAGAGCGCCCGCTTTGCATGCGGGAGGCACGGGGATCGAAACCCTGCAGCTCCAATTTTTAGATTTTTTTACAAAAGCTGACTGCGCTGTATCAAATTATTTTTAAAATACATTTACGATATGGATAAAGGAACCCTTCTGCCTCAAAACTGAGCCAGCAATTAAATTTTTTATGTCTACGTTATTTTATATACTTTTATTATTCATTTTTTTCAAGAACAAATACTAAAAATAAAGGAAATTAATTTGGGGGATTTTTTTTAAAATAATGTTAGCTTATATTTTTTGAAGTAATGATATATATGTATTTTATAAAATTCATTATTTATTAAATGTTAGCCTTTTGGTACTTATTAAACATATTTTTGAAAAATTAACATTTTATGAGGCATGCTGTTAAACACCATAATTATAGTTTCCAATCAAAAGTATCTGGATCGCTGTGTATAGTACATGTAGGCAAAGTGTGGGATCTCATAGAAACTTTTCGAAATTCAAGTTGTGGCTGTATATTTCAAGTAGACAAAATGAGTTACTCAGAGACATCCATTTTATTATATTTACTATGTTTTTTGAAATTAGAAGATTGTCAAATCAAAAAATCCAATTCCAAGTCACATAAGAAACCACTAATAAATTCAAAAGTTAATTGCAGATTTGGAGTCTGAATTGAATATACAGTAAGAAACAAGGATAAAGCAAGCCAAATAGAGGAGCTCCACTATGACTAAAATATATGAAGGATTTAATTTCAATAACTATGTTTAGACATGGAATTTAAATAAAATGTAAAACTGATGGGATACACTATCAAGAAAGATAATAAATACAAAAACCATAAAAACACCATTAAGAAGGTCCCATCTAGAAAATCTGTCAAAAAATACCATCTAGAAAGATAGTTTTCTAGAAACCCTATCCTAAATTCATAGCCCAAGTTCACCTGATCACTTTAAACATAAATTAAAGGACAAAAATATTTAAAAAACAAATCAAACACAGGACTAGGCTCAAAGTTACCCAAGAATTCCAAACATGCAATAAAAAGAAGGTCAGTTAGTAGCAATTACAGTACAAAAGGCTCTAAATTCACCACACCCAAAAATGCATAACTTTTTATACTATAGATTCAGAACCTGTTAGAAAAAATGCAGGATTTTCAAATTCTTTTGCATGAACTCACCAACTTAATGGAGGAATTTTCATCCCAGAACAACTTACTTTTTTATATAAAATGATGAAAAATATTCTAGTAAGTTGGTGAGTTTAAGCAAAAGAATTTGATAATCCCACATTTTCCCCAACAGGCTCTGAATCTACAGTATTTTAATTTAGCTTTATATTAAATATCTATATTTATACAATAAAACTAAAATAGAAAACACATCATCAGACTCAAAATTTCCCAAAAATCCAAAATATACAAAACATATGAGATTAGAAAGTAGCAACTATAGTACACAAAGCTCCAAAGTTACCACACCCAAAGTTGTAACATTTTTATTTTGTATATTTGGGCTTTAAAAGAGTCAAAATTCACATGATAATACTAAAGTAAATCCATTTTTTTATAAGAAAAAAGACTTTATTGGTAAAAAAAGTGAACAGGCTTTAACTCCAAGTGCCTTTGCAATGCCCTTAATATGGTTAAGATGGTCCTCTTTAGAGGAGTAAGAAAAAACCTATTGTATGACACTTGCAAACTTGACCTGCTGGCCAGCATGTTTTGTGACAACAACCTTGTTTTTAATGGCTTGAGGGCTAGCTGATTTCCATGTAAATTCTGGATCTTCAGCTTGCTGATAATTGTATTGAATACTGTTTATTTATCTTAACTAAGATGGAGAATTAATTGTGCCACCCTTCTAGTGAAGAGGTGGTTTTTATATCATCTTTAACCTGATTAAAGCAGTTAAAATTGAGGGAGTTTCTTCCCTTGCAGATGCGGCACTTCTAGAAACTCTCACATCACTGGTTCTCAAAATATTAGATAAAAAGGACAAACACTTCTTGGTTGTTAAGAATGAACTTGTCATTGAAAAGCACATCATAAAAGGTGATACCTTCCTTCTTTCTAACTGTCTGGAACTACTTCCTGACATCATTAATTATTTATAAGGAATTAGTTTCTCATCACCATTTCCTTAGGCAGTTAAATTTTCAATATATAGTTCCCAATGGTGGTTTGGATTTCCTGAGACATGTCCACAATTACCTATTCACCCAATTCCTCTCTTGGTTGTTTCACTTCTTGGGTATTGTAAAACTTCACATTTATTGACCCAGATTATAACTACAAATGTTTCATGCTTGTGATCAACTTTGAGCTCAACCCTTAGCCCCTGATATGTAACATATATGTTTGAGATCTCCAAGTGTTAAACTCTATGTTTGTATAAGTGAATAATGTCTTTTCTTGATTTTTTTTGTTTATAAAAACTTTATCCTGTCCCAAATCCCAGATTTATTGCTTTGTTACAACATGTTGAAATAGGAAATCTTGCTAGTGCCTAGAATGCTTACTAATTATATTGGTGATGGCTTGGGTGCTGTGTTATTTTACTATGTACAACTTTCTTCTTGGTCTTCTACAACACTGGTTGTATCTTATTGGTTGTGATTCCTGCTATAAAGAATATGTGTGCTGTCAAAACAGCAGACTCAACTCGCCAGCAAATTTCTGAGTAACCAGCTTTGTGACCCACAATCCAATTATCCATTCACTCAAAGCCAAACTAGGAAGTTGACTCAAATTTCCAAACCCAACAACATGAACAGAAAAAGATCCCTTATGGTGGATACCTTGATTTGGCGCTTGACTCATTATCAGGATCAGGCCACCCCCTTCACCATCCCACCATATGATCAGCAAAATCATGTTCTTGTTATCCATGATTTACAATGACTATATAATACTTATCTCTCAATAAAAAATATTATCTAGTTTCTAAATATTTTCCCCTTGTAACTCTGCTAAAACAGCACAGTTACAACATTGGTAGCAGAAGTAGGTTTTCCATCCTACTTTATTCCCCAAAATTCTGCCTGTTGCCTGTACTTGTCACAGTCAACAGATCCTCAATAGAATCATGTCTGGCCTCCCACTGTACACACCTGGTTCTAAAATACCCAACATCTTTGTGCTCTACCAGAACATGATAATCTTGCTCTCCTCCTTCAACACCTTGTTGGCACAGGGGTTTTTCCAAGCACCTGCTGTCAATCCTCAAGCAACCGAAAAAATCATTATGCCAGCTCATGTAGCCCAGAGACTTTGAAGCACTGCTTTGGAACCCTTTGCTAGAGCCAATGTCAACAACACTGCAGCATGGATTCAATCAGCTCAAAGTAAGCTGGCCCAAATGAAATTCCTGCAACAGTTATGGATTGAAGATATCTCCATTTGATTGACACATAACACTGGTACCTAGTGCAACAAGTGGCATGAGGATCACACCAAGAAAGATAGGAACACCTTCAAGAAGGACTTCCTGGAAAGGTTTGTGCTGAAGGACACCACACTCATTATTATATGCCAAGTGAAGAATCTCACCCAAACAGGAACAGTGAAGAAGCTCCCCTGAGCATACAAGGAACTTCAACTATGTGCTCCCTCAGATATGGCCTTAACACTCCAGTCACCCATCTAATGTACTATGACACACTTAAGCCACATGTGATGAGACACATCAATCAGGACCAAGTGACCAACTTGCAAAGTCTTTATTGCAAGGCAGAGAAAGCAGAAAAAACGTCCAACACTCCCCACAAGGCGCAAACTGGAAAAAGAGAGTGACTCAAAGATTCTCATCCAGCTGGGCACTCCAATCAATCACCTCCTGAGAACAATAGCAACAATTTGAACCACAAACCCACAGGTTTGAATGGGTACATAAACAGGAACAATGGACAGTCAAATTGTACCCATTTCCGCATCACTGCCACACAAGACAATCACAACAAGGAAAAAGCCCAGGGAGAGCATTAGGAAAGCCAAGCTCTCCCTGCACAACTCCTGACTTGCCTAACAATGAGTATCAACCTGAGGATGTGGATCAATGTCCAATGATCCAAGTGCCCTTGGAAGACCCAGTACTTTAAATCATTTTCAGACATCCTAATAAACTGATGTCCTATCCTTTCTGCTTTTACAGTTATACAGGATCAGCACTCCTGGACTTGGGTGCAGACCAAACCCTAGTCAACAGAAGCTTTGAAGACAAGTTCAAGCTAACCACTAATCCTTTGTGGATTAAGAACATGGTTTTAGCTGACAAATATCACATCACAGTGACACAGGAAGCTGTCCCCTTCTCTGTCATGCTAGAGAACCTGAATTCCATCATCCAGGGTCCCATCATTGATTTCCCCAAATTTGACATTGTGCTGGGACTGGACTGGTTGCAAAGGAATAACCCCCATGTAGACTGGGCAACCTCATTATCAACCATCAAGTGTGAAGACATCAATCACCAGATCTACCCTGACTCAGTGGACTAACTACTGTGCAAACATGTCTTTGTACGCATTATGAAAACCCTGGACAAAAAGGGGAACCTCAAGGCAAATGACTGGTATTCCTGCCAGTATGAGATCATACATTTCAAGGACCACCAAGATACCACTACTCCTCATGATTGCAAAATTGTAGCCTGCCATCCAGAAATCTTCAAAGGGACTCTACCGGGGTTGCCACCAGAGAAACATATCCAGCACTCCATCCAACTCAAAGGAGCTGTGCCTAAGGCACAACCCATCCACCAAATCACCCCAAACAAAGATGACATTCTACGTGCTTACCTCAAAGATGTGTTGAAAAAAGGTCTTATCCGCCCCTCACAATCTCCTTTTGGCGCTGTTCTATTATTTGTAGCAAAGAAAGACAGTGCTCTTCACCTGGTCACAGATTACCAAGCCCTAAACAAAGTTACCATCAAAAATGTTACCCACTCCCAATCATCAACAACCTCTTTGATGCCCTGGGCGGCGCTATAGTCTTCTACAAGATTGATCTTTTCACAGGCTATAACCAAATCCGTATCAAGGAGAAAGATATACCCAAAACAGCCTTTCACACTAAGTACTAGTCATACACATGTGTGGTGCTTAATTTTGGAATGTCAAACACACCATCAACTTTTGTGACTTTTATGAACAAAGTGTTTGCCCCTCACATTGGCAAGCACGCCCTGGTGTACCTGGACAACATTATTGTCTACAGCCTTTTGTTAGAACAACACTATAAGGACTTGGAGGCAGTCTTTGCTACTCTGGCGCAACACTTACTGCTAGTCAAGCCCCCCAAATGCCAATTCTTTTGCAAACAGTTACCCTTTCTGGAACACATAGTTTCAAAAGATGGCATCAAGCCTGACAGCCAGAAAATCCAGGCCATTTGCAAGATGCCACCTCCAAATGACAAGTCAGAACTCTGCACATTTCTGGGAATGATTGACTACATACAGCAATTCATCCCCAACTGTGGCGTCCTGACTGCACCTCTGTCCGCCATAACTGGCGCCAAATCTAAATTTTTATGGACCCCCCCCAATGCAACATCTGCTTCAGACATCTTAAGGAGAAGCTCACAACCGCGCCCATCCTACAATACCCCAAACATGATGGGGAATATCAAATGGAGACAGATGCCTCTGACACATCCATCAGGGGAGTGCTACAAATCAAGAACAATGACAGTGACTTCCTGCCTGTAGCCTACAAGTCACATAAACTGTCAGACAACAAGTGCCAATACCCCATAAATGACAAGGAATTGTTGGCAATTGTGCACTGCCTTGTCAAATGGCTTTGCTACTTGAAATAACAGGAAGAATTCACCGCATTAACTGACCACAAATCCCTCATATACTTCAAAACACAGGAAAACCTTTACCATCAACAAGCAAATTGGATGGAACTGCTAGAAAGGTTCAATATGATCATACAGTAAAAACCTGGCCCTGAACTTGCTATGGCAGATGTACTCTTGCACCTATACATTAGAGCTACAAGGGGCAAGAATGGGCTTGACCCAGACTGGCCCCTCCTGGTGCTCCAAACAAAGGATGAAGGCTTCCCCCTGGCACCACTGACATCACAAAAGAAGTGGTCATCAAGAATGAACACCTATTTGCAGACGTATATAGGACTCTACATCGCAAAATGACCGATGGAACCATCATCCCTTACATTCCTACACACCAAAAAGTTGACACCATTCTACATCACCACAGAGACCTAGGACATACCAAAAGCTGCAACCTTTAAAAATTCATCAAACATAAAGCATAGTGGCCAACCCTATATTGGGATGTTCAAGAAGTTCTCAACCAATGTGAAGTATGTGAAAAGTTTTGCAAAAAGCAACACCCCACCTAAGTCTACAATGCCTATTTGTTCACAGCTACCCTTCAAGGTATGGGCCCTCAACATTGTGGGACCCATGTCAGAAAAACACATCAATAAGAAATACATCATCACTGCAATAAACTTTGCCACTCAATGGCCAGTGGCATAAGCAGTAAAAACACACACAGGCAATGATGTGCGGCAATTCATAGGAAAATAAATCATCAGCAAGTTTGGAAAGCCAGAACTCCTGGTAAATGACAGAGGTAAAGAATTGACCTCTGAAGACACCAACATATACCTCACTAAGAATGGGGTCCAGCACATAGTGACAGCACCTTACCATCCTCAGGCCAATAGAAGCGTGGAGCAGCTGAATGGCAGCCTCAGTGCAGGCCCTGGCCAGGCTCACTGCTGGGGACCTTAGGACTGGTATAAGCTGCTACCAACTGCACTGCTTGTATGTCAGACCTGTGTGAAAAGATCCACCAGGAAAAGCCCCTTCAAATTAGTTTATGACACACAGCCTAATATCATCCAAGCACTCTCAGGACCTAAGCTGGAAATGCCCAGCAAAATTCCACCCCACTTGGATCCTCAAGTCATGCAGGCCAATAGCAATCTAATTAGAAAGAGAAGAAAACACCTACAGAATACCTTTGTCTTCATCCAAGACAGACATAAGGTTGGTGAAAAGGTCTGGGTAATGAATACCAACAAGAGTAAATTACAGCCAGAAAAAGTGGGCCCTGTCATCATCCTAAAGACAAACAAAAACAACACTTACCTTGTACAAGGGCTTGGAAAATGCAAACAAGACAAAGTCCTCCATCATGACAGCCTAAGACCCTGTAAGGCAAGACAAAGACAACAGGAGACCGTCCTACCTGCCACTAAACAACAGTTAGTCCAGTATAGTGCCTGGGCTCCTGACAACCTCCCTGACAACCTACCCCCCAGAGGAGGCCAATCTTCAGTCAGGGGGTGTTAAAACAGCAGGCTCAACCTACTAGCAAGGTTCTGAGTAAGCAGCTTTGTGACCCTCAATCTGATTATCCAGTCACTCAAAGCCAAACTAGGAAATTGACTCAAATTTAAAAATCCAACAACATGAACAGAAAAAGATCCCTTATGGTGGATACCTTGATTTGGCGCTTGACTCATTACCAGGATCAGGCCACCCCCTTCACCATCCCACCATATGATCAGCACAAGTCATGTTCCTGTTATCCATGATTTACAATGACTATATAATACTTATCTCTCAATAAAGAATATTATCTAGTTTCCAAATAGTTTTCCCCTTTTAACTCTGCTAAAACAGCACAGTTACAACAGTGCTACTGATGGGTTAATGAAAAGGGCTAACTTGCCTGAAATCAATATGTAATACTAGATGGAGTTCAGAGACCTGATTCTTGTAAAGTGGGTCCCTGATAACAACCTTGGCTAAGACAGAAAGGCAATTGAACATGTGCTTGGCCTCATTGGTGCCATACTTAAAGACCAGCTTGTCTAGAACTTGATTTATAATCAGGTTCTTGCATACAGTGTAGTATTAGTAAAAGAAGATCCTTAAGGGTTGCTTTTGAAGACTTTTATAAAGACATTAGCCTGAGCTCCCAAAAAATTGACCATCAGTGTGATATTATAAAGAAGTACTGTAAATTCAGAACCTGAACGTAAAAATGAGGGATTGTCAAATCCTTGGTCCAAATTTTGAATCACTTTTGAAGGATAGCCTTTTTTAATTAAATTGTATTTTTTGAGTATTTATTTGAATATTTAAAAATGCAGGAACTCATAGACACTTTGCAAAGTTCAAGTCAAACTGCATATTTTCAATGGACAAAATGAATTAACTGGAGTCAGATTTGAAGCGTTCAAATCCATCAACCATTTCCATTAAGTTTACTATGTTTTTGGAATTGCAGGATTGTCAAATCCAAGAACCAAATTTCAAATCACTTTTGAATGCCACTAGTAAACTCAAATAATAATTGCAGGAACTGGAATCCAAATTGAATGTACAGTAAGTAACTAGGACAAATCAACCCAAATCAAGAAGCTCCACTCTGGATAAAATCAAATGAAAAATCCAATCTAAATACCCATGTTTAGACATGAAATTAAGTGAAATGAAAAATTATCTAAACTGGAAATGATGCAATATTCTGCACTTTAAATCACTAATATAGCAACCATAAAACCATATAATGATTTATGAGCTACTCTCCTTCTTCCTTGAAATTTTTAAAAGTTTATGGCCCCTGGCTACGCCAGGGGCCATAAAACTTTTAAAAAATTTCAAGGAAGAAGGAGAAGGGAAAAGATAAACTATTAGTTTACTAACCATGTATTCATGTAATGCTACTAAGGATACTTTATTATTAGTGTTTTCTGAAATCTACTATAATCAAGCATCTAAATTTTAGCTGTCCTAAAATGGAATAGGTGATTTTTGAGAATGCCTATGATTCCTAAAAGAATTAGCACAAATACACTCTATATCCTTTAGCATCCTTTTGAGACACCAATAAATTATATTTATTTCAAATTCCTTGCAATTATGATTTGAAATTTGGTTCTTGGATTTGGCAATCCCACAATTTCAGATTTGTTAATTTTTACATGATGTCCATGATTCAATTGAAATACAAGAAATCTCAAATTGTACATTAGAATCCCGCATTTCTGATTCATGTATCCCACATTTTTTTGCTGAGTTTTGTCTTTTGTTAGTTGAGTTATCTGCTCAAGAGATTTTAAATTTGCCAATTTAAATAAACCAAAAAAATCAAAATAAATGATTGATTTTATTAAATATTTTATTTTTCACTCAGCTGAGTTTCCCACAAAAGTGATTCAAAATTTGGACCAAGGATTTGACAATCCCTCATTTTTACGTTCAGGTTCTGAATTTACAGTAACTCTGTAGCCTTCTTGGATAAAGTTTTCTGTTAGTGTGATGCATCCTGGATGACTTTCTTTTTCTTTCAGTACCATTTCTCAGTTGGCTCATCATCAATTATGGGAAAGATATCATCCAAATTTTCTGTTAAGATGTTCAATGTATGAATGTGAGATTTCTCCCTTTTATCAAGGAAAAAAAGAAGGAAAACATAACAGTATGGGCATTTACTTGCCATAGATGATCATAAACTGGTAGAGTAGCTTTGGGAAGGACAAGAACTGTCCCATATGCAAACCAGGTATCAAATTTAAGAAGGCACTTACAATCATCTTGTTTTGCAAAGCATATACAGGAGTTTTCTACCCCTTGAATGTCATCATGAAGAAGGAACTTTTTGCCTAGCATGATTAGATTAAGGTCATCAGTGAAAACAAGCTCAATGATTTTCCTACTGCTAAAACCAAGATTTGCCTCAATTGAGCGCTGATCAGTGATATAATACTGAAGCTTGATTTTTTTGCCAACTTTATCTCTCTGGGTTTCATTCAGATTGAGAAGAGCATGATTGAATAGATAAAAATAATCTATATAAATATTAAGGGGTATAGCCTGAAAACACAAACAGTACATGAAATGATAGAGAATATTATAAGAGCCCTTGCAATCATGGTCAATAGTGATCTCTTTAACTCTGTCAAAGCCATATGTGGTTAATATGGAAGGGAATTCAGGACTTTTGAAGCAGTAGTGGTGCTTGGTCATGACCTTCTTCTAATTTTTGCAGGTAAAAAGAAAATATCTTTAATAAAGCCAGCACTCACCTTCTTGATCATAATGGGAAATAAGCCTAGGAAGACATATATGACTTTAAAGTGTCTGTTGTTATTACAGATATTAGTTATTCTGTGAAAGTCTCACTCTAAGACAAGTGTCTCCTCTGAGGTTGCTGATTCATGCCCATAAGAGTTATGTTAAGAGCCTCCTTAATGCTCTTTTTTATCATCAGAATGCAACTATTGCTCCTGTTTTTATGAAGGGAAATGGACAAATAAAGATTAAGAAGGAGGGGGCTGCCAATATCAGGCTCAGGAAATGGTGTGGGGGACTTGGCTGGCGTTTTTCTTTAGAAGGTTGCTTGAAAGTGATAGCCTTGGCATTTCTGGTATTGTTAGAAGTGGTCTTGGGAGACTTGATGTTGGCTTTCTTGACAGACTTAAGGGCATCTAAAGTGGAATTAGTACTAAAATTTTAAGTGTTTTTAGGATAATTTCAAACAAGAAAAATAATATTAAATTATATTTTTTTTATATGCCTTTGTAGAGAACAACTTAAAATATGTGTTATCAAAACATGGGAAAAATAATAGTCTAAGAATGTTTTTATCAATAGCAAAATTATGACAAAACTCTATTTTTTGGCTGCAACTGCATTTCTAGATGGCATATTCAAGATAGTGTTTTGAGATATTGTTGTCCAAAAATATAAGTAATTTTTTAAATTTTTCTTTATTTTAATTTGATATATTTATGGTGGAGCCATCACAACTAGTCCAAACTGCAAAATTTGAATAACTCTAAAACTAACTTAAATAAGGACAAAAAGTATCCAGCTGTTTAGAAGAGGGCTTTTGAGTATACATTCCAATTTTCAAAGAATTTCTTACATTTTTAATATGGGTGAATATAAGTGTAAAATATGAAATTGAAAAGTGGAAACTATCAATTTTCATATTAGGGTATTCTAAATGGTATACTATGATGCTATATATAAAAACATTTTATTTCTTAGTGCTGCATTGGAAGCACCACTTCTATTGAACACTTTAGAGCTTAGTGGATTTTTTAATAATGTGTTTTGCAATAGTGTAAGCACCTCAATTTACTATATAAAATAACTAGTAAATCATTTTATTGTTGAAAACTAAATATCAAAGATCCTCCTATAATAAATAATAAAACCAGTATATGAAAAGTGGTTTTTTAATGTCTGTGATATAAGGAGATACTACTATCAAAGTGGCCTTAATTTGAGTTGATTATTACGTGGGATCTCAAATTAATACCATACTTTATTCCCAGCTAATAAAGAAAATTCTTGAATTTACAGTAGTTTTCAAACTTGTTGAGATAAATTAAAATCTCAGTCTAAAAAAAAAAACAACTCAGTCTAAAAAATAAATCAAAATCAAGGAATTTATATTAAATTACAATATATTTGGATCCACTTTGATTTCATTTTTAGACTGAGTTGTTTTTGTTTTTAGACTGAGATTTTTTTGTTTTTCTCAACAGGGTTCAAAATTACTGTACCACAAAAAGTATAATAATTAATGAATTCCAGATGCCATCTTTCTAGATAGAATCTTTTGTGATAGTGTATTTTAGGGAATTTAATAAGTAGCTTTATATTTAAAAACCTTATTAAATTAGCATCTCGTTTTATTTTAATTTATGATAGAATTTTTTGATGCTGTTTTTTGAGATGTTATATTAGAAAATTTATGTAAAAATTAGCTATTTAATAGTTTTTATTAATTTATTAAATTCTTATTTGCCTAATTAAATCCAGACTCTGTTACAAAACTTTTGAGATAGCATTTTAAGATAGTGTATTGCACCCCAATGTCACTCCCCTTATTCATGAAGCTGTTAAATTCCTGCATCACAGGGCACAGTCAAACTTCCAATGGGTTGTGATCTTGTCCCCATTTAGGCCAAATTGGTTTAGTGCCACAATTTTCTGGAGAATTTGGGTGGTGATGATTTTCTGTTTAGGCCACTGCTTTACATAAACTGTAGCCTTATTAACTATATTTAAAGATAGTTGTCTATCAGACATCAATTGCTCTATAACAAGCCCATCAACTTGATTAGCTGGTTGGCTGATGCCCTGCAAAGGGTCAAGAAAAGAGCATAATCAGAGCTATCCACCTAGTGATTCTTAAACAGGTCAAGCTCAGATTTACCAGGAGACAGTTATATATTCACATCTTCATAATCCACATCAAAGATATAGGTGTAAATGAGGGGCTTTATCATACCAAGTCTTCTATCCACTGAAACTGGCTGGGATAATTCTTTTTGTGAATTGGCCTGGGGATGTCTTTAATCTTAATGTTTGTGCTTGCTATTTTAGAGTATCGCTACATTCTAATTACAAGTTAATGCTACTGATAATAAAAACATAAGTATTTACCTTATAACCAGAGGTAACAACTAGGATTGGCTTATGTAAAATACCAAAAAAGTAAAGGTATACCTTTTATTTATAAAATGAGTGAAGTTATATAGTGTCTTGGCTGCAAAATAAATGTATAGGTGTTATTAGCACCTGTCCCATCAATAGGAATATGCCATAATGTTTTAGGAGCCAGAGCAGCACTTGTAGCCATGTGTTTGCCTTATCTAGCAATCTTTCTGATCTTAAAGCAAAAGAGAATGTGTAATATTAATGTTATTTGATTTTTTTGTAGCTATCCATTTTAGTAATAGCCAATTGTTCCCAAACCCAATCCATTGAAAGTTTAATAAATCAGCTAGGGTGCTTTTACATCAATAAATTATCAAACCAAAAATTCAATCTGATTAAAAAGAGCTGTAAGTTTAAAAAGGAATTTTGTATTGATATTAAGATTATCTGTTTAATTACCTTTGATCATTTTTCTGTGGTCCAATCTACAACAATATTGCTCATCAAAAACATCTATTTCAAAGTTGTTAGCAAAAACCATAGTAAAATAAAGCAGCCAGAAATCACTAAAAAAAGTTAAAGCTTTATGGTCTTAATTTTATTGTAATCAGGTGTCCTGGTGTTGAAACTGAACTAATTATAGTTCAGTATCTGGATTGGGGAAGACAGCAGTTTAAGAGAAAAGGACATAAAATAAGGATAATATAATAGCTTTATTGGGAAGTGAAAGTTAATATACTAGAAACAAAAGACACCAATCTACAATAGGGTAGCATAGTGGCATGATTCAGTTATGATGTGAGTTGAAAACAATTAATTGAGGGATTAAAGTCTGGAATTAGATTTGCTTCTAATTTGGGAATATTGTCTGTATTTTAACATTGGTAGTGGAATGTCTCATGTTATGAGATACATCATGGAGCAACTCTGTGAGAGCCCCCTGTGTATTGTAAGACACATTGACAGGAAAGGTGTCAATCTTAGTTGTAAAACCCCCTCTTTTCCACTGCTTGTTGTCCTTGACCAGAATTAAAATTTTCAGAAGGTCTGGAAAGTTGTATGAAAACATTTCTGGGCAGGTATAGCACAGCAGGGGCGCAATTAGTTGTGATGGAGTTTCTTGGTATTGCCTTGGGAATCTTTGAGATGATAGGTATGATTTTCAAAGAAAACTTTGATCTTGAAGGGTCTAATATAGTTGAGCTTGAGTTTTGCAGTGTGAGTGTTTAGGATGTAGACTAGATCACCTGCACCATAACAGACTTCTATATGCTTGATTGCCCTCTTGATCTGTTTTATTCTATTTTGCAAGCCTTGTAATGTCATTGTGCTAATAAATAAGTGGCAGTGAGGGGTAGTTTGGCTGGAACAGTTGATTTTAACTTGCCCTGATCCACTTCTTTTACACTGTCAGGGATACCAAAGACTAACACACTGGGACTTACCCCTTTAACTTAGTTAATTCTGGCATGTAGGATAAGTAGTGTAGTTGAAAAATGTTCTTTAAAAAAAGTGTTTTGATATTCATGAGACAGTTTGGCAATTATTTGAACTAGAGACTCATACAACTTCTCCAAAAATTTATTGGTCTGTGGATGGTATGGGGTTATAACCACACTTTTTAGGGCACTTTTTACACAGTATGGTTTCATGATGTTGCCCACAAGTTCCAACCCTCCATAATTGACAAGTCTCTTAGAACAGCCAAAGCATGCCATAATCTCTTTGCTAATGAATCAGATGATGGGGTGGCATTATTATTAGTGGTTGACAAGGTCACAGGCTAATAAGTAAAGTAGTCAATGACCATAATAATGTGTTTCTTTCCTAGCTTATCCTCAGGAAGAGGTCCCATAATGTCAAGAGCCCATTATTTGAAGGGTTAAATGGCTTTAATGGGTAAGTCTTATTTTAGTAGAGCAGGTTTGGATGTGTTCTTCTCACACAGCACACATGTTTCTAAGAAATCCAAGTTGTCTTGGCACATGTGCGGCCACCAAACTTTGTGCTTCATAATTTTGAGCAGGTTACAACTGTAGATATACCCTAGCATACATGGGTAGTTGTGATGGTCCACACAGAAGCAGTTTTTCAGGCCAGGGTTGATTTGGTTTCAAATAAAAGCACTATACTGAAATTTGTTTATGGATAGTAGTTTTGAGACAGGTAGAGTCCTAGTAGGTAACTTTGGCTACTAGGGAAGGTAAGGCTAGTAGTTAACTTTGGCTACTAGGGAAGGTAAGGCTAGTAGTTAACTTTGGCTACTAGTAAGGATGTTGTAGGCTAGTAGGTAACTGGTGACTACTAGAGTGTGGAGAGATGTTGCAGCTTAGTAGGTAACTGATGAATACTAGGGCTGAAGGGCAATACAGTCTAGCAGGCAACCCTGGCTGCTAGGATGTTGATTGAGAGGTTTGAACCCAGCAGGTAACGTTGGCTGTTGAGGGTTGGTCAGGTATCTCTTCTCAGTAGGTAATGGGTGGCTACTGGAGCTGGTAAGACAGACAGTGTGTTAGGTAACAGAGAGCTACCAGGAAGGGAAGAGCTGAGGCAGCTAAAAAAATCCCTTGGACACTTGCAGGAGGTCTGCAAGTGGGGACCTTACTTAATGGACTGGTATGGGGTCCTTGTTCATGTTTCTATGGAGGCTTTGGAGAGGTCTTGAAGCTACCATTGGGGCCATAAATATGCTCAGGGGTGTCATCAGGACGGCTGCCTGGGAAAACAGCTGCAGAACTTGCTGATAATCAGGCATCTGGGAAGTAAAGTTGGTTACTTTGCGCCTGAAAGCTCAGACTTAACCACTTTAGTGAGTAAAGACAGCTTCACAGACGTGAGGATTGTCTGTGGTAGAATGGTCTATAGTGGTGGTCACTTATGGGGGCCCAGTCAAACACTAATCTACTTGAGGAAGACTTATTGCCTGAGTCTGAGACATTAGTAATGAGGACTAAAAAGTGGAACCAAAAAGTGGTTCATAGGAAGAAGAACCCAGTGAAAACCAGTAAGAAGGACTGGATGATCACAGTGAAGACTAGTTGAAGGACTGGAGGATCT
>QTSX02005297.1:31453-62481 GCA_014839935.2 Entomophthora muscae
GTGGTTCATAGTGCAGATGTGACCTAGGTGATTAATAGAAAGGACTGGCTGATGGCCAAGAAGGATTAGCTGGTGAACTAGTAAAGAATAGAAGAGGGTCTGGAAGATCATGGAGCAGGACTAGCAGAAGTTCTGGAAGATCATGGTGCAGGACTAGCAGAAGATAATGAAAAAGGACTAGCTGAAGAAATGGAAGTTGGTTAAAAAGAACCAGCAGAAGTAGATGTAGAAGCAGGAATGCTGGATTTGGACTCCTGCAAGTAGGATGATTTAATAAGAAAGAAGCAGTAAAAGAATTAATTGAAAATGCCCAAAGATATGATAAAAATATTGGAATGAATATCATGTATAAAAATATTAAGGAAAAAGGGAATGATTCACAGAAATTAGATTGTGAATTTATTGAGATTTTATTGAGTGGCTGGAAGCTGAAGAATCCAGAAACAAGACAGAGAAACTGTTTAGAAAAAGGTTGGAATTTTGCCAAGATGATTGGGAAAGGCAAGAAGCAAGCAACAGGTAAGTTCAAAGTGCTAAAATGTTGAGAAATTGTGGAGGAACTTGGAGAAACGTTGAAAAATTAAGGGTTTTAAAATCCCTTAAGTAAAATATATGTAGAAGCACTTGAGTTTGCCTGGAGAAACGTGAAGGAAATCACAGCAAAATTGTTCAAAACACGGAGCAGTTGTTTATCCAGAGCAAGACAGCTTAAAGTTTAAACCCTAGTCAAGAGCGGGTCATTTGGGTAAACTGTTTGGAAAAACAGTTGCATTGAGGCGTTTGATTGACTACAGGTCAAAGTCTATTTGATCACTGTTTTAAAGGCTTTAACTGAAGGATTTAAAACTGAAAAATGAGAGAATTAAGCAGAAAAAGCAGGGTTTTAATTGGCTGAAGTAAATTAAAAGATTTAATTTATTATAGAGCAGGAAAAACTGAATAGTTTAAACCTGGAAAACCAGAAGTTCTGAGAGAATAAGGACTGAAACAAGGAGCTATAAAAGGGAGTTTAATCTGAGACTTTTCAGGGACCAAATTAAGTGGAATAACAAGGCCACTAGAGTATACAGAGAGCTGAATATCAAGATAGAGGTGCAGAAGCCCAAGATTAAGGAGATGAGGCCTAAGATAAAGGAGCTGAAGTTGAGCAAGGGGCAGGAGTCCAGGATTGAGGAGCAGGAGTCTAAGACCAAGTACAAGGAGTCCAAGAGATTTTAGGAGGACTTCAAGTATTGACACATCTGTATTGTTTACCAGACCTCCAGGAAATATAAAAGAAGGTTTATAAGGGGATCTTCCTTCTGAAAGAAAATAAAAGCCTATTTTGACTCTTATTCAAATTTTTAATAGTGAGGTTAAACCCTATAAGTGAGTTGCTAAATATCTTCTACCCTAGCCAAGGGGATAAAAATACCTACTGTCAAATCTTTCAAAGGTTTGCCACTAGTAAGATTTCCCAGGAGGAATGGGAGATATTGACTAGACACCTTGATATAATAGATAGGGGAAAGGAGTTTATTGGAAATGAGTTTACTAGGTTGCTAAAAGATTGGTATAGGCTCACAGAGGGACTAGCACCCGCTGAAGTACATGTGTATGGTGGGGATGTCTGCCTAGTAATTGGATAAGTACTGGAAGAGTTGGCAGTTATGCAGGATAAGTACAAGAGACTTCTGAATGCCACTTACCACTACTAGGGAATGTCAACTCCTTCCAGTTGGTCCCTGGCTATGACCCAGGACACACTATGGGGACTGGTGAACAGGAGCCCCACAGTAGTGTAGGATGATATCTCCTTGTTGTGTGGTGGGGATATAAGGTGTCTTTTTCCCTGTCTTCACCCTTTGGCAGATTTTCCCTTCATTGGCTGTGAACTGGTTCTTGTTGTCATTTAGTTTTGAGATGTTGGTTAAATTAAGGCTTTGTAATACATTTTTTTGGGGAATAAGTACATCAGGGTCTAGCCTGTCATCCCCTGTGGTTGACTGCCTGTATAGCCAAGAAAAGACGTCAGCTGTGACTAACTCTTTTCCAGGACTATACTATATGTGAATCTGGTAGGATGGTAGACACTTAAAATAAATTGTCTGGTACTGAATCAGTTGTGATTTTGTGTTAAAGTACTAAAGAAACTTGTTATCTGTGAGTATAAGGGGAGGGAAAGTAGTAACTTTTAGTTTAAAGCACCACTTTTTAATACAATGAACAATATTAGCTAGTTCCTTATAAAGGATGTGATAGTGTTGTTTGATGTCTGTAAGCTTCAGTGATTTATAGAATACTGGGGTAAAGGCCCATCATCGGTTTCTATATGCAGTATTTTCTCTATATCATAGTTAGAAGTTTTGATTTCATTTTCATACTGGCAGTTTTGATTGGGAAAATGAAGAAAAAGTGAATTTTCAAGGCTTTTATTGAGCTTTTTGGAGGCTTGGTATTACACTGGTGTCCATTGAAACTAATTCTTAGTGTTGATGAGTCATTGAGAGGGGCAATGTGCTCCCTGAAGTTGTGTATTAACTTGCATAAGTATGTGATCATTATCAGGGAGGTACATGCTTGACTAACATCAGTAGGAGGCAAAATGTTAAAAATTGCCCTGATTTTAGCTATATTGGGTTTGATCCCATCAGCTGAGACAATATTTCTCAAGAACAGTGACTCAGACTTGAGAGACTCACATTTAGATGATCTGGGCTTCAACTGATGCTTTAAAAACGTGTTGAAGATGCATCAGGGATGCTGGATGTTTGTTTCTTGATCCTAAATTAATACAATAATGACATCTAGGTACACAAAAACACATTTGCCAACTAACTCCTCAAAGGCCTTATTAATGATTATTAAAAAGTTAGATGATGCAGTAGCCATACCAAAACTTATGAATCAACACTCAAAAAACCCATATAATGTTCAGAAGGTATCATTTGCCTCATCTCTTGGAGCAATTATGACCTGATTAAACCCTGTAGTGAAGTCAATTGCTCTGAAGCCCTTGGCACCTGCAAGTGTATCAAATAAGTTAATAATCAGCAGAAGGGGGTATTTGTTCTTTACTATGTCCTTGTTGAGGGTGTGATAGTCCTTGACCAGGAAAAGAGACCCATCCTTTTTGTTCACAAAGAAGAATAAATACCCATACAAAGATAGAGAGAGAAAGATAAACCCTTTGTCCAGAGCATCCATAGGGTGTTGACAGAGGGTTTTTCCTCATTGAATGTTAGACAATACAGTGCACGCACCTTGGGCAATATCCTCTATATTTGTACAGAATGTAGAATTTCTTTTGGTAAAGATAGTTGGTCCAGCATATTGCTGAATATGTTCTTGAACTAATCAAGTAGTTATTGAAGTATTGATGATGGATTGCTATGAGAGGAAGTTGGGAGAGGTTTCAATATGATGAATTTAACTGAAAATTGAATTAAGTTCAGCTTGTCCCCTTTGAACTCACAAGGGCCTTAATTGGTGATGAAGATAAAAATGATGTCATGTAGTAACTTGCTCATCTTAATTAAATAAATCTGAAACCTTAAATCAATTTTCTGAGTGCAATGAAAAATGTTTCCTAATCAATTTAGGGACAGTTGTGGCTTAACTAATCTAGTCCTGCTTGACTTCATAGCTGAAATCACCCATTAAAGGACCAGAGTTTTTGACCTAGCTGTTTGAAATTCTAAAAAAAGGCTAAAATCTCATAGATGACAACTAATTGTCAGGAGTCAGCTACATGTAATGCCTTGAATTGGCTGGGTACACACTCTAGTTGATGGAAGTCAGTGAAATCCTTGTTAATTATAGTGTTATTGACCACAGTGTCTATCAGTAGCTTTCAGATATCCCCACATAAGCCAAAGGAATAAGCTAAGTGAGCAATTTTATTTGATGAATAACTGGCTTGTAGAGAAGGGGTATCACTATGTACTTGAAAGACATCTAGGGGTTCAACCTTGTGCACATTATAGTTGCAGGGATTTTTGTAAGGAGAGATTGGGGTTGTTGATTAAGCAGGGTTGAATAGCATATAATGGATACAGCCCCAAGGCTCTTTCTGAACCTTCAATCTGTGACAATTGGAGTTCCCCCTGCAAGGATGCTTATTGCAATTGTCTGCTGGCAAGGCTGACAGCAACTAACCTGAGTGTGTGTACTATCAGGTATGGGAAAAGGCTGAATGTATGTGACATAGTTATTTTTAACCCCTATGGTAGCTTGAGCATTTTCCTCAACAATATATTTTCAACATTTGTTGATACTATGCAGCGCCCCACAGACACCCACTTGAAGATACTGTAAATTCAGAACCTAAACGTAAAAATGCGGGATTGTCAAATCCTTGGTCTAAATTTTATATCACTTTTGCAGTCAACTCAGCTGAGTGAAAATTAAAATATTTAATAAAATCAACCATTTAATTTGAATTTTTTTTGGTTTATTTAAATTTGAAAATTTCAAATCTCTTGAGAAGATAACTCAACTAACAAAAGAAAAAACACAGCAAACAAATGCAGGATACATGAATCAGAAATGTGGGATTCTAATGTACAATTTGAGATTTCCTGTATATCAATTGAATCATGGACATCATGTAAAAATTAACAAATCTGAAATTGCGGGATTGTCAAATCCAAAAACCAAATTTCAAATCATAATTGCAAGGAATTTGAAATAAATATAATTTATTGGTGTCTCAAAAAGGATGCTAAAGGATATAGAGTGTATTTGTGCTAATTCTTTTAGGAATCATAGACATTCTCAAAAATCACCCTATTCCATTTTAGGACAGCTAAATTTTAGATTGTAATATTCACCAGATTAACATACTTAACAATAAAATTGATTAAAATATACACTTCTCTTTTTGAGTTTAATTTTTAACATAAAATTTAGTATGTCTTCTTTTAATAACAACCAAATAAACTATCTGTTCCCTGGCGTTGACAAAATCATGCAGGGCTACGCTGGGTCTTCCAATATTGAAGCCTCTGTCTAAGGTCATTCCCAACCCTCAGGCCCCTCCCCAAGAACTACCCAGGAGTGTGTTCTTTCTCCTGCATCCTCAAGCATAGCCCTGTTTACCCATCACGCTTAGGCAGCTGCTAACCCAAATCTCATATCAACAATGGCATCTGTAACAAGTCAATTGAGCCAAGGGGCCACCCATGGAAGCCAGAATCCAGAAACAGCCAATCAGATGGCACTGTCAGGTTTCTAATACAGACACATCCCACCTCAAGCCAATCAGCCTGCTAGACGCAGAAGAAAATTGGTCACCCCAAAATTGTTCTTGAAATGGTTGAAAAGCAAGAAATGCTTATGTCTCTTGGGGAAATTGCAGTTGCAATGAGTTTTGCAAAGTCCACTGTGGCTGCAACCCTGCAAGCCCATGCCAATTGTGCCCCCAAGAAGACCCCAACTGGTGCCTGTACTTCAACCAGTGGTGAAAAAGACCATCCCCTCATGATGGCAATCATGGAACGTGACCTGTGGATGCCCCTGGTCCAGGTTTGTCTCCAACTGGGACTCCATGGCATTTTCACAAATAAAATAACAGTTGATTTGTGGATGCACGGAGTTGTGGTTTCTGCTTAAATCTTGTCCAATCAAGTTCTCACTGGCCCCAGTTTGATGGATACTGACCCCTACAATTCAACCATTATTAATTTTTAAAGGGAGGGCAAGGAGGACACACAATGACGTCATCTTCTTGTTGTATGTCAAGATTTCTGCAAGCATCCAATTTTGGAGAAAAGCGTATCCAATCTGATGTTTACAAGTGTGTCCCAATTTTGTATCAATTTGTTAGAGTTTTTCTGGCAGTTTCTCCATTGGGTGTCAATTATTACCCTGTGTTGTCAAACACAGCAGATGGGTATGCCAACCAGACAGAGCTCAAAGAAATTCTGGAGGAGTGGGCTACCCAACAAGCCGTACACAAAGTTGTACGTAGTGTGGAGATGGAGCAGCATGAATGAGCAACCAAAAAATTAGGGCTGTGGGGCATACCTGCTGGTCCTACCCCATCAACTACGCCAATATGCACCTTGCAGATGTATGTCTCTACAATTTTGGTTCTGCTCTCAGGCGTTTAAAGCCTGTCACATACAATGAACTGTGCACCCAAATTGAGAAGGGGTATGAGCTTTTCCCTTCCATATTTGTCCAGGATTTATCTAATCTTGTCATATTTTATGCAAGTGATAGTGATAAGTCCAGAAAGGACTCCCCCCATGCCCATCCATTTGGTTTTTCAAGCCCACATACATGACAGAAGAAGAATTTGAGCAATTGAAGCAATCAGCTCTTGCCACCTCTTCCAAGTCAACAAACCAAGACTCCCCATCTCCTCCATCAAGACCAAGCCAACCGCCTTCCAACTCTGACTCCCAAACCACCACCTATTCCATCCCCATTACCTCTGATGCTGTTCCTTTCACAAGCGCATATAATGACAACATACATGTCACCCATTCCCTCCCCTACTTGTCCTTTGATGAGTAAAATAAAACTTTTCTTTGTGACAACTTATTAAAATTGATATTATTTCTTTTGATTTATAATTAATAACATATTCTTTTTAGATTATTGACATTATCATAATCAGTAAAATGTTGTACATTTTATGAATAACATAAAATTGTTTGCATAAATACTTTTCATTATCAATAATAAATTAAGAACCAAAAATATAAAAGTTATATTAGAATATTGCAGGCATGCATTAAATTATGATATTTAGATATTATGTGCATAGCTCAATGCATTCTGTATAATAAAATTCATTGTAAACATGGCCTTTTCATTATAATTTATATAAATTGACTATATTTATATTAGAGAGCTGTTAAAGCTTAGTACTAATATTGATACATAGTGCATTTTACAGCCTGTATATTTACCTATTGGTAATAATTCTGTAAACTTTTTAGTTAGATTTTGTGAGGTAATAATAATGTAATGGGTTAATAAATTACTGTTTATTACCATTAATTGGCTTATTTTCTTTGCTGTGGCAATTGTGCATTTTCTGATATTTACACACTAGTATCTAATTGATTGATTTCACATCCAATTGCACAGGCAATAGGAAACGTGGTTGCCACCCTGAGACCAGATGCTGTCAGGATGGCAACCACATTTCCTATTGCCTGTGCAATTGGATGTGAAACCAACCAATTAGATACTAGTGTGTAAATACCAGAAAATTCACAATTGCCACAGCAAAAAAAGCCAATTAATGGTAATAGACAGTAATTTATTAACCCATTACATTATTATTACCTCACAAAATCTGACTAAAAAGTTCACAGAATTATTACCAATAGATAAATATACAGGCTGTAAAATGCACTATGTATCAATATTAGTACTAAGCTTTAATAGCTCTCTAATATAAATATAGTCAATTTATATAAATTACAATGAAAAAAGTCATGTTTACAATGAATTTTATTATACAGAATGCAATGAGCTATGCACATAATATCTAAATATCAGAATTTAATGTATGTCTGCAATATTCTAATGTAGTATTTACATTTGTGGTCCTTAATTTATTATTGATATTGAAAAATAACATTCATTGAAGGTAGTACTATAAAAACTAGTTTTTTGATATAATTCAAAAAAAATGTCAAATAACTACAGCCTTATCAACAAATTAGAGTCAGCCCTCCAAAAGGTTGTTGAGCTCAAACATAACATCAGGGAAGTTGCAGTAAATCAGCTGGGAAATGAGGGAAGGGCTTTGGTCCAGCAAAACAAAACTTTGAAAAATAGCCTGGGAACAATAGTCAAAGAAGAACATAAGGAAATAGATTTAAATCTACAAAAGAAAATACTCAAACGTTAAAATTTCAACAATGAAAGCTACAACTTGTGGGAATTTGCAAAAAACAACAGAAAGAATACTCAAAATTTCAAATCAATTGAAAGAACTGAACTTCCAAAGGAAATCAACACTAATGAAGAGGAAACTAATCAAATGGAAGCAGATGAAAACAAAACACAATCAAGAAGCAGAAGCGCCACAAGAAACAATGAAAATTCAACAAATGAAAATCAAGAGGAAAACAATTAGCACAAAAATAAGAAGATCAAGCCCAGGAAATCAAATGAAGAGCAGCCAACACTCATAAAGTTTGCTGAAGGGGCGCCAGTGGCTGAGGGGGCCACAGGGGAAACAATCAGTAAGTTTTTTATGTTTTACTTATATTTATTTTGGTCATCACCTGGGATGGGGATGAGGCCGCAGAAGTGGCGGCTTTTACGCCAAGTTGGTTTTATGGGGGTTACTAGTCACTGGTGGCTCCTATAAAACAAATATATAAAAACCAAATAAATAAAATAATTCAACATAATATGAATAATTTTTTAATATTGAAGCTCAAGATAGGGAATATTCACCACCTGCGGGGGGCTCACCATGGATAAGGAAAGCATATGAACTAGGATCAAATATCAAAATCAAAGAAATGAATGAAATTTGCAGGGGTATCAAACTGAACTTTGATGAATACATATACAAAAGCATTCTACAATTCCCCTTCACTAACATCAATAAATACAAAAAGAATTTAATAAAAACTGACTTTCAAATTGGAACTGAATATGTAAATCTGCAATTTTTAATGAAGTTTTTAAGGCACTATCAAATAAAGTTGGGGATGCAGTCCTCATGAATAATTTTAAACCTTTATTTATTTTATTTTCTAAGGCCTGGGGGCCGATTCAAGTCAGGCGCCCCCTGGAACCCTCTTCAAGTTTAACCAAACGTTCTATATTAATAGGTTAGTACAAACATTCAAAAAAATTTGCATGTTCTTGGAAAAGTATACCTCGCAAAGGATCCATGTTGCGGTATACCTGGGAATACTGTTACATTGCATATTAAAAACCAACGTCAAAAAGTTGGAGGATTTACTAATACAACTTGACATATGCCAATTGGCACTAGAACACCAGAAAACACCACCGGGATACAGGACAGTCAAGCACGTCCTCTACAATTCATTTGCATTGGCAACACTATACGGGTACTATGTGCCCCCCAAAAAACCTGCTAGTTGATTCCCTCACCTGCTTGCCTTTTATCAAACAATCAGCAACCACCAGGGTACAGGGCGCCACCCCTCTAGCAATCACATCCAGGGTTGTCCACCACGTACAGAAGAGTATGTGGATCCAATTAGACGCTCTAGCCAAAAATCTAATTTTGGGGTATAATTCCCCAGAATAATTGCATTCCCCTTTGCAATTAGCATCCCCTTAATAAATATTTTCTCCTTGCAACTTAAATTTTATTTTTTTAATTTTTTAATTTTAATATTAAATATTTTTACTGAAATATGTAATATTAAAATTTTAATAGTAAAATTTTAATTTTTAAATTTTTAAATATTAAAATTTTTAATTAATAATATTTTGATATTGAATATAGCACAATTTAATAAAAATAGTTAAATTTTGAATATTTAAACTTTAATATACAACTTTTAAGATTTAAAATTATACTTTTACTTTTAATATTTTAAGTTTGTTTTAAATTTTAGTAGGTAAATTATAATATTAATATATCTAAATATATTACAAGACATTAGTTATAGTTGCAACCACGTCAAATAATAAAAAATGAGTTAATTTTTTTATTTACCAGCTTATCAAGTACGGGTTCATTTATTACATATACAAACACAAGAATTGAATTCATCTGCATCATGCGGCCCGCTCCACTTATATTCTAAACAAGTGATTGTTTAGAACTCAAATTACCTTTCCCTTGTAATAAGATTTGATAAATATATTTGATATGCTTGACCTGCGTCCTAAGTACTAATTAGTAAGCAATGCATAAGAATCATTAGTTTTTGTGTTGTGTGGCTATAGTGGCACTAAATCAATCAGGTCAGATGATGACTTGCAAGGTCAAATCTGTGGCTTAAAAAAGCCAAAGTACCAAAAAGGACTCACAATTGTTTAAATAAAGTTATTATATTTCTATCTTTTTAAATCTATTTATTTGTTAGCTCTACAGTCAATACAATATTTAGTGCATTATAATAAAAATTATGTGTCTCTATATCTAGTATAATCAATGTTACTTAACTTTTGTATGTATTCTTATATGTCTATAATACAATTCAATGTCAAGTCATTATATATAAATAATAATTTTCAAGTCCTAATAAAAACAAAAAAACAAAAATAAAAGCAAATAAATCTGGAGCACCCATTTATCTGATTGGCTCAGAGTTGAGGGCTTTGGGAAGGAAGGATTCTGAGTGCTTGTAAAAAGCTGCCATCACATTAGGTGGCATTGCAAATTGGCTGATCTTGAGAATGTTGAAGAGATCCTTGGTGTCCTGAGGGAGGCCTTTCTTTACCTTATTCTTGATTCAACCAAACACCTCCTCAATTGGATTCAGAAATAGAGAATAGGGTGGAAGGAAGAGGAGTCTCATTGGGCAGTCAGCCAGGCAGTGGCTGACCAAATGACTATTTTTATCTATTGGTGAAAGCTCTGATACAACCAAATCTACCTTGTGGAACCCAACATTATCCAGCACAACAATGTTGGTTATGCCACTGTAATTGATCCAGAGGTACTCCTTTACAACTCAGAGAAAATCAAGAAAAGTCCTGCTATTGTGGGAACCCTCAATCATTTGATATTGGTCCAACCCACAAGGACTCAGAAGCACTACCATCAAATATGTCTGGGAACAGACAGCTGCACAATGTGCTACATCATCCTTGGACCCCTTCTCAACCCACCTATGCCTAGAGCTGATTGAGGAGGAAAACAATGATTTGTCAATATAGAAGAACAGGACATTCCCAGTCCCCTTTAGTGCCAGATATGTCTTGGCATAAATGCGTCAATCCTTGATGGTCTTTTCACTGTTCCTATTGTACAGAGAAACTACGAGCACCTTCCACAAGAAGCCCAAATTAACCATTGCTTGTTAAACAAGGGTTTTGGAGACAGAAGGCCTGAATTCTGTGGTGAGCATTGATTGAACAGCAATTGTGACCAGGTGGAAATCCTTGATTAACCACTGCCTGATTGCCTCAATATGGGTGGGCTGAAGTAGGTTGGGCTGCCGCTTAGCCTTGATGAATTTTGAAATTTGACCAATATTGCCATATTTGGTGTTGATGTTGCCAACGTATCTGGCTGTAATACCAAATTGGGACGCAATATCCCAAACTGCCATCCCCCCATTTAAGAAGTTGAGGAGAGCTTCACACTCACTATCTGCCAACCAACGCCAGCCCTTGGCAGGTACCACAGCATCCTGGCTAGCAGGCTCAACACAGGGGATGGGGACCTTTGTGTAGAAGGTGGGATCACTCTTGCTTGAGGTGGCGCCGTCAATGGTTGAATATACAGTAGGCACAGATTGTTCTTTGGTGGTAGCCAATGGCTCATATGGTATATCAAAGATGCAGGAGCATGCAGTGGTAACTCTTGGATCAAGAGTGCAGGGCCGGGTGACAACTGGGTACACAGTGGAGATGTATGTAACCTCATTATTCCTGATGACCTTTGTGTAGGAGACTTTGGTTGCAGGCCTTGAGAGCAGCTTCTGTCTTGGATTAAGGCTACTGTTCCTGGCTTGAGATGCGGGAGGTGGTTGGCTGGCGCTGACACCTTGGGAGGCCTGTGTGTTGGCATTACTCCTCTTGAGTTAGGTTCTGGGTCTATTCTTGGACCCTCTGAGACACCCTTGTGGACAGGCTGCTCCACAGGCTGGTGCAGGAGCTGGTTGGGAATGCAATTGTTGGTCCATAAAAATAAAATAAAAATATATTTTTATTAAATATGTATTTGTTTGGATTTTTAGTTTAGTTGTGAGTAGTTATTTTCTCTTGATTTAGCCTTGAATAGTAACAGAATTTCTATATCCATGATTTGAAGGGTATAATATTGTATACTTTCTGGGTTTAGATAATTTTAAATTTCAATAACTTTTTATGTCTAAACATGGTTATCAAGATGGAATTTTTCATTTGATTTTAGTTGTGATGGAGCTTCTTGATTTGGGTTGGTGTTTCCTAGTATGCTTACTGTACATTAAATTTGGATTCCAGTTCCTGGAATTAATATCTGAGTTTAATAGTGGCATTCAAAAGTGATTTGAAATTGGGTTCTTGGATTTGACAATCCTGCAATTCCAAAAAACATAGTAAACTTAATGAAAATGGTTGATGGATTTGAACGCTTCAAATCTGATTCCAGTTAATTCATTTTGTCCATTGGAAATATGCAGTTTGACTTGAAATTTGCAAAGTGTCTAATAGCTCCTGCATTTTTAAAAATTCAAATAAAAATACAAAAAAATCAATTTAATTTAAAAAGGACCATCCTGCAAAAGTGATTCAAAATTTGGACCAAGGATTTGATAATCCCGCATTTTTACGTTTAGGTTCTGAATTTACAGTACAGGGTTTAATTCATTGATGATGAGAGTAAAAAAATTGGGTTTCTGTTGGTTATAGCTTTTAAGGTGGCAGAAAGTTCTTTTAGACAAGCAGCAAGCTATCCAATATGCCTTTGTTTTTTATGGTAATCAGGGGAGTTCCCACAACAACAGGCAAGAAAGTTTTGCTGAAGCAGGAGTTGACTGTTTCTCTAAAGGTGACCCAGGCAACCTTGGGTTCCTGACTGGTCTAAGTGGTTAAACATGCAGCATTTGGATCAACAAGGAGTCCTGAGGCTATGGTCACCCATATGGGATCTGGTACTTGAAAGATGCAAACAGGTTTCTGTGGAATATAACCAGCTTACTATGCTGGCACCTTTTGCACAGCCTGTGAATGGTTCCAAACTTAAGTTCAGCAGTTGTTGAGAGAGGTCTTACTGGGGTAGAGTGAAGCTGGTGTTGTGTTTTCTCAAGCATAGTCAATTATAAACACTGGTTAATACAAGTTGGTCTTGTTAGATGACATAACCTTTCAGAATCTTCCCATCAGGAACATGCAATAAAGTCTCTTGGTGAAGAGTAGCCATACAGGTAGCACTCTGCCCTTTACTGGGGATTTTCTTAAAGTTAGGTTGTCAATAAAAAATACTGCTGCTATCACTGTTGCATTTAAACTAGTTATATTTCAGTGTTTGGATTAGGGAGTAAAGCAGTCCAAGAGAAAAATATAGATATTAAGGATAATATAATAGTTTTATTAGGAAGCCACAGTTAATATACTGGGAAAAAGCCACCAAACCACAAGAGAGTGGCATAGTAGCAAGTCCAGGTATGATGTGAATGGAAATAACTAGTTGAGGATTGAAGTCTGTAATTAGATTTGCCCCTAATTTGGGGGACAACAGCACCCATGTTGACAGTGGCCATATCAACACTATAGTAAAGTGATAACCCAGTTTTAGATAATGTTGTCTTCTGGATGCTGACACTTTTTTAATTAACGGCACACTTTACCCTGAACAATTTACATATAAAAATATATTTTAAAATAAATTAATATACTAAAATGATCCCAGGAAGGTCAAAAATGCAATAAAATAAATACAATAATCAATAAGAATAAGGAGATATAAGTAAGTATTTTTCAACTTACTATGTAGATTACACTCTTTATAATAAAATTATTTTTCCCCATAAAAATCAAAATTCCAATGATCCAAAAATAAATATATTTGATATATTATAACAACTAAAAAACATAAAGAAATTCTAATTTTTATTCATTTTGCTTTTATAAGCACAACTGAAAATATCTCATACTTTAAAGATAAATTAAAAAATATAAGATGTTTCTTACAAAACCACATTGAAACTAAACATAAAATTTACCATTTATACCTAAAAAGATTAGTACTATCCAAAAAAATTAAAAAATTAAAAGTTTAAAAGTATAAAGGATCCAGGCAAAGCAAAGCAGAGTTCACTGGGCTAATTAAAGCCACCAGCAAGAGCAGTAGCAAAATCTTCAAGGTACTTCTTGATCTCCACCACTTTGCACTTTTTTACCACCTTTTGGACGTTCTCCTGGTAGTCCTTCTCCTTGGACTTCCTCTTTTGGGGGCCAACCGGTTAGCCAAATCCCAGAACTTTGAAGAATCTCTGCCTGCTCCTCTTGTAGCTTAGAGAAGAATTTGTTGTACTTGGGGTTAGTCCCAAACTTCAACTTCAGGTGCTTATGTCACACCTCAAAGCTGAACGTCATCTTCATCTCCCCATTTATGCATGTGCTTTGGAAGCTCTATGGCAAAGTGGCCCCGCTCTTTCCTCTCCAGGCAGTCACCTTCTTAACTACCCATTGTTACTCTAAGTACTCAAAGTAGCCCTTGAAAATGATGGAGTGCTTCTTAATATAAGCATCCTCCAGGAGGGCCTCAAAGCCAAGTCCAGTATGCTCTAGCCACACAAAAGCCAATGCAGTAAACTGGGCAATGGAAAAGTGGCACTTTCCTTTAACATTGTTGAGATACTTCTCAAAGAGCTCCTTCTCACTCTTGAGATTCTTGACAAGGGCCTGCCTAAAATGGAAGAAGCAGACTTGGACTTCTCCATCAAAGGTGGCCTGGAAGGCTCTGAACTGAGCCTGCTCAAAGTTCATTATGATAACCTTCAGCCCAAGTGGGCGCGCATGAGCTAGCTGCTCAGCGGCTATGGTTAACTCATCTTTCTCAGCAGAGAAATGGTTTGATCTGGTGACGTGGGTGAGAGGGGGAGCTTATTGGTGGGAAGGAAGCTCAAAGCATCCTGGACAGTTTTGAAGGCTCTGGTGTAGACTTCAGTCTTAGCACCAGACAGGAGGAAGAAAATGAAGGGGATAACCTGGGTATTAAACTGCCTATGCAGGACCCAAAGATACTTAAAGAGGGTGGGACATGTTACAAAAGTTCTATTGCACAGCTAGGTGGTAGCAGTGTTGAGCTGCTTCAGATTTTGAGTCATAGCATAGGCAATAATCCTATCCTCTACTTCCTGCCCATTGTCATGGAGCAGGAACATCTCATCATCCTCGGTTTTCTTGAGGGCATTGGTGAGGACCAGGTCTTTAATTGTGGTGGCACTCTTGGCCAGGGGATTAGAGGCTTGGCGCCTATTGCTAAGAAATTTCACCAACTGGTTGTGAGTTGAAACCCTCTTCAAGTTGGTAGGGGAGAGGTGCTTACATGCAAGCACAACCAGCTAGGTGGCAGAAATATATTTGAAGGTAGGCATGATCTACACAAGGTACCATTTCAGGAGACGGGCTATGGTTGTATTGGGCATGATGCAGGTATGCTTGCACTTGATAGTTTGGACCTTGTCCCAGTGCTCAGTGTTGAGCTTCACTGAGTGAAATAAGTCCTTACAGGCATAGTGGCAGCTCTTGAAGCCCCAGTTGGCATTTTTGCAGGAGTAAATGTACCCATTAGCCGCCACAGCCAGCCCACTCTTCACAATCATTATGGGGAAGTATTTTGTAAGAGTGGAAGGAACCTTGAACCTGGCATTGTCATTGCAGATATTGTGGGCCACAAGAGGGTCCCAGGGGACAGTAGGAGCATGACAGAAGCCAGGAAAGTAGTCAGGCCAGGGCTTGAAGTCATCCCCAGATAAACTGGAACAGGGAGAGCTTGGTGGTTGAGGAGAAGAAGGGGCTTATTGTGGTGCTCCTCATGTATGAGAGACTTATCCTTGGGAAGGGTATTTTGGGTTGATTGCTTCTTCTTGGTAGGCTTCTCATCTAAAGATGAGTTGTAGAAACTGTGGTCAGTAAGTGAACCATCAGATTTCTCTCCCCCAGAGGAGTGAGCTGGGCTCTTCTCAGGGGAGGGCTTTGGGTAAGGCTTTGAGGAGAGTTTAGAAACAGACTTCTTGGTGGTTGCTGCTTTCTGCTTGATGGGTTTGGTGGGCTTGGAGGGACACTGGGTACCCTTCTGCTGCTTGGAAGTATTATTGACCTAAAATAATAGGTAACTAGTCCTAAAATAAAGCTTTTCATTTAAAAATAAAAAATAATTATAAGAATCATCATATCTAAACTTTATACTTATAGGGCTTTCAGTGAAAAATAAAATATAAAATATGAAATATAAAAATTAATTTTTTTATTTTATTAGAGTTTAAATAACAAGTTAAAAGTTAAAAGAAATATGCAAAAGTATTATATTTAGATATAGATTTTACTTTAAAAATTAAAAAACATGAAAGAAAAAAGTTGTAAATACAACATATCAAAATTTCAGATGTTTTTATTATGAGAAACATGAAGTTTTATATATGCAAAGTAAAAAGTATTGGCATTATGAATGACAATTAGTAAAAAATACTGAATTCCAGATGTCAATTAGAAAAAATGTAGACATTATTTTTGACAACATTGTCACTGTCAACATTTTTTTTTGAAATTTACTATAAAAAATATAGTACACTTAATTAAATTTAAGCAGACTAGCAAATGTTAACCATTTTCTGTGGTAATTTGCTCACATAATAAAATTAAAAAAATATAAAAATAAATCAATTATTATCAAAGCTCTTTTTTTATTAAAAATAATAGTTTGGGGTGGGAATATGATATTTTACCATTGAGTTTATAAGAAGTTGTTAATAAGTTCTCTTCAGGTATGAAAAAGGTAAAGTGTTGACTTTGCCACTGACAACATCCTCAATAGTAGGTGGCATAATAATTTAGACAGTGCAATACGCCATCTCAAATGACGCTATCTCAAAAACGCCATCTAGATAAACATCATCTCAAAAATGTGTCCAACAATGCCATCTAGAAAGATGCCATCTTGTACCCTATCTTGAATTTCTGGATAAGCCGCACCAGATGACTTAAAATATTGATAAAAGCCCCAAAAAAATTCAAAAACTATAAAAAACATTTGAATAGACTAAAAATCATCCAAGGTGTTGCAACATCTTTGATTACTCCCTCTTGGGGAATTAACGCCCCAAGTAAATCACCAAGCGGCTCACCGAATGGTTCACTGCCCAGCCAATAAGCTGGTGGCACCTTTATCAGTTAACCATCTATGACAGGGATCCCTCAATCCAGGTCCTAAATGGAACACAACTTGATTAAGCCTCATGACTCAAGAGGAACATTACTCAGATAAGCCCTGTGACCGCCATGACGTACATAGACAACATGTGGCTTATAATGATACTATATATTAACCTATATTCATATTCAATAAAGTATCATTCTCTTCTTAAATCTTCCCCTTTATTTTGTTTATTATACTTCCCAGAAGTATAAACTCAACAGTGGTAGCACAGGTAGGTTATCCATACCTACCCAACTCAAAGGAAAAATTCCTCCCAAGAAAAGAACACAAGCAATGTCACTCCCTAACGGCTGGAGAGATTACCAAGTAGGACAAGACGTCCCCCCTGGACTTGTCATCTACAATAATCTCCTTGTGCCCATTGACCAGTACAATGCCCTCAAGACTTGCAGTCTGTTCTCTACCACGCCAACCACAGCAACATCTACACAACCTGAGATACCCAACATTGTGTTTCAACGCTTACAAACCTCTGAGATTGGCGCCTTTGCAGGACTACTCTGTGAGAACGCCTCTCTTTGGATCAACATCACTGAGAGCAAGTTTGCACAAGTGGAGTACCCCCAAAGACTCTGGGTTAGTGAAGTTGCCCTCTGCGCAACAGGAACTGCCTTGCGTTTTGTTACCAAATGGCTAGCGCAACACCCTGACCAGAAGGAAAACTGGGAAGTGTTCAAAGCCGCATTCCTCAAAAGATTCTCCATGAAGGACTCAGACATAGTAATCATGACCAAAATCCAAACCTTCAAAATGACAGGAACCATTGAGGAATACATTGCCGCGTATGAAGGACTGCATGACCGTGCACCCAACACCATCAATTTTGATGAACCTGGACCACACCTGGACTTTTACAATGGCCTTCCTACACATCAGACGTCAGTTTGACATGACCTGCTGCAAGAACTTCAAGGATGTATTCCTAGAAGAAAAGCAAGCTGCTCAGAAGTCTGACAATCTGCACACCTCTAACAAGCACAAGGACAACCCTGCAGCTGAGAGAGAGCCTCGCCCCAATAAGCAAAACAACCAAGCCAACAGTATCCAACCTTGACACAGGAATCACACTGCACAAGCCAACCAGGCCAGCACTGAAGATACCACAAGAAGAGGAAAGCTCAGGGGAGTGCTTAGGCAAGCCGCCCTCCCCCCTCTACACAAGACTTGTACAGAAAACAGGACGTGGACTCCATCACCATGATCCAAGTTCCCTCCAGCAATCCTCTTCTGTTTGCTGCCCAATCTGGAAATAAACTCCTTACCTATCCTTTCTGTTTTTGCAGATACCAGGGCACAGCACTATTTGACACTGGAGCCAATCAATTGCTTATTAACAAGAGTTTTGCAGACCTCATGAAGTTACCTACCATTTGAAGTAACATCAAGAGAGTCATCATGGCGGACAACCGTAGCACACCAGTTACCCATGAGACCAAACCTTTCCAGGCACAAATTGGAGATGTCCAAACAACAATTAGTGGCCCCATCATCCCAATCCCAAAATACAATATCATACTTGGATTAGATTGGATGCAAAAGACAAAGCCTCACATTGACTGGGACAGTGCCACCCTTACAATCCAGCGAAGAGAAGTCCACCATCACATGTACCCAACACACCTTGAAACTCTCATGAGGGACCACATATTTGTAAAGATCATGGAGACAGAGAAAGAAAATGACATCAGCAAAATCAATTGGAGCACATGTACGTATGAAGTCATCCACTTTAAAAACACAGAATTTCAACACAAAAAGAACCCAATTAGAGACCAGCTAGTCAACAAGTTTCCCTCCGTATTCCAAGAATCACTACCCGGACTGCCCCCTGATTGGGTATCTAACATGAGATTGGCCTAAAAGGTAGTGTGCCTAAAGCACAACCTATCTACTGCCTCACACCACAAGAAGAAAACGCTCTGAAAGCCTACCTTGACAAAGCACTTGAGAAGGGCCTCATCAGACCTTCAAAATCACCCTTTGGTGCCGCTGTCTTCTTTGTGGCAAAGAAAGATGGAGGCCTCTGCCTAGTCACAGACTACAGGGCCCTCAACGAGGTCACAATAAAGAAAAGGTATCCCCTGCCCCTAATTGATGACTTTTTTGATGCCCTGGGGGGTCCCAAATCTTCATGAAAATTGATTTGACAGCAGGATATCACCAAATTTGTGTGAAACCTGAAGACATTCCAAAGACTGCATTTTGGACCAAGTACAGATCTTTTGAATGTGTTGTCCTCATTTTTGGCATGACAAACGCCCCCAGTACCTTTGTAACCTTCATGAATGAAGTATTTAAGGAACACATTGGGAAAAGAGCAATCATCTACCTGGACAACATCATCATCTATAGTCCCAACCTACAACAACACTGGGAAGACGTCTGTGCAGTCCTCTGCACCCTGCAGGAAAACCAACTGATTGCCAAATCATCCAAATGCAAGTTCTTCTCAACTGAACTCCCCTTCCTTGGTCACATAATTAGCAAGGACGGTATCAAGCCTGATCCAGACAAAATACGCGCTATAACAGAAATGCCAGCCCCAAGAAACAAAAGCAAGCTCTGCACTTTCCTTGGGATGGTAGCTTATGTACGCAGGTTCATCCCTGACTGGGGCGCCCTGACAGCCCCCTATCAGCCATCACAGGGAAAACAACCAAGTTTTTCTGGACACCCTTACGAGATCAACATTTCCGCCAGCTGAAAGAGCGCATGGTCACTGCTACCATCTTGCAATATCCAAACCACGAGGGTATCTATGAGCTAGAAACCGGCACCTCTGATTATACCATAGGAGGAGTCCTCCATATCCAAACGGCCCAGAAAGGCTTCCTCCCTGTAGCATATAAATCTAGGAAACTATTGGACGGCAAACAAAGATACCCTATACATGATAAGGAGTTGGTTGCCATCATACACTGTCTCATGAAATGGCAATGTTATCTAGAAGGAGCTCAGACTTTCAAAGTACTCACTGACCACAAGTCATTGGTATTCTTTAAAACACAACAACACCTGTAAAGAAGACAGACCAAATGGATGAGTCTCATACAGAGATACCCCATGTAAATTGAATATAAACCAGGCAGAGAGATGCTTACTGCAGACATCCTATCAAGGCTATACAATAAACACATCCTCTGCACTGATGGCAACCCCAACTAGCCCATGTTAATCATGGGGAATCTCCAGGAAGGGTTCCCACCTGGCACACCAATGGACATCCAAGAGAAAGTTCTCAAGAACAAACACCTGTCCAAAAACGTATATGGTACCCTCCACCAAATCCTTCCAAATGGTGACACAGTACCCTACGTTCTGTCAACACAAAAGATTGACACAATCCTCCAATATCACAGAGACTTGGGACACACCCAAGCAGAAACTTGCATGAATATCTCAAGGCTTGCTACTGGTGGCCCAACATGCTAGATGATATCAGAGAAGTACTAGAACAATGCAAGGTTTGTGAAAAGTACACCCAAACCAAAGCACCACCCAAGTCAGTAGTACCCGTATCCATCCCACAACCCTTCAAGGTATGGTTTTTGGATATTGTGGGACCCATGTCTGGTGAAAACAAGGGCAAGAAGTACATTATCACAGCCATTGACTATGCAACCAGATGGCCCATAGCACAAGCTACAAAAGAGCACAAAGACAATGACGTGAGACAATTCATTTGCAAAGAAATCATAGCTAAGTTTGGAAAACCCAACCTCTTAATCACAGATGGGGGCACTGAACTCAAAGCTATTGACACCAACATATACCTTGCCAAAAATGAAATAAAACACGTCACAGCCAGCCCATATCACCCCCAGACAAATGGACATGTAGAACAACTAAACAGCTCTCTAGTGGAAGCCCTCAGTAAGCTATTGGCCAACAATCCAAAAGCCTGGGTCAACATGTTGCCAACCGCCCTTATGGTCTGCAGAACACAAGTCAACCGCAATACAGGCAAAAGCCCCTATGAACTTGTCTATGGTCAGAAACCTTCACTTGTCAGTACAACCACAGGACCACAACTGCCACTTCCAAAGAAGATACCAGAAAGTAATGACCCAAAAGTACTACAAGCCAGAAAGGACCAAGAAGTGATGGAACAACAAAGGGTTCAGCGGGAAGCAATCCCATTGCAACAAGAAAGGTTCCAAGTTGGAGACAAGATCTGGGTTGTCAACCACAACCAGCACAAATTAGACCCAGGATTGCGCGGACCAGGCATCATCATAGAGGTGAAACCCAATAACAAGTATCTCATCAAAGGGATTGGAGCTCAAACTGAACTGAAACAGATGCATCATGACCAACTCCGCCTATGTAAAGCAAGAGCAGCCCAACAAAACTCAAGACTCCCTGTTCCTAACACTAAACTGGATCAATACCAGGCCCGTATTTTAGATACCCTCAAGAAGGTTCTCAAGGCTCCGCCTTCCAGCACCCCAGGGGGAGATGTTGCAACATATTTGATTACTCCCTCTTGGGGAATTAACGCCCCAAGTAAATCACCAAGTGGCTCACCAAATGGTTCACTGCCCAGCCAATAAGCCAGTGGTACCTTTATCAGTTAACCATCTATGACAGGGATCCCTCAATCCAGGTCCTAAATGGAACACAACTTGATTAAGCCTCGTGACTCAAGAGGAACATTACTCAGATAAGCCTTGTGACCACCATGACGTACATGGACAACATGTGGCTTATCATGATACTATATATTAACCTATATTTATATTCAATAAAGTATCATTATCTTCTTAAATCTTCCCCTTTATTTCATTTATTATACTTCCCAGAAGTATAAACTCAACAAAGGATTTTAAATCTGCAATAAAAATGTGGGGTCAGCTAATACCAACTATAGTGCAAAAAGCTCCAAAGTCAACACATCCTAAAACAGTGCTAATTTTTGTATTAAATTTTAACACTATATTAAACATGTATATACTAAAATTAAAATTAAAATCAAATATTTAGGAAAGAAATTTATTTTTAAAGAAAGAGGATTATAAATTAGATCCAAGGGTTGTGGCAATGTCTTTGAGATGGTTAAGGCAGCCCTCTCTGGTGTAATAGGCCAAAACCGCTTTGGTAACACTTGCTAACTTGACCTGCTGGCCAGCATGCTTGGCTATAAAAGCTTTGCCTTTGATGGCCTGGGAGTATAGCTGATTTCTGTGCACATGATGAATCTTTAGCTTGTTGACTATCACATTGAACATAGGATTTTTGCCTTAACCAGGTGAGAAAATTGATTGTGTCAACCTTCAAGTGAGGAGGTGGTCTTAGTTACGCCGGCTTTGACCTGCTTATAGCAGTTCCAATTAATTGAGTTGCCGCCCTTGCAGATGTGGCAATATCCATGGAATACACCCACCCACTGGTGCTCAAAATACTGTATGAAAGGAGAAAATGCTTCTTGGTTCCCAAGAATTTAATTGTTGTTGAGAAGCTTGCCGTAAAAGTAGTTAACCTCTTCCTTTATGACCATGGCCAGAGCAGCAAAGCAATTGAATATCTTTCTGGCCTTTTTTGTACCATCTTTGTATACCAGCTTATTGAGGGCTGGTTTTTTCATCAGGTTCTTGTGCAGAGCCTGGTGGTAGTGAAGGAAGCAGCCTTGGGGCCTGCTCTTAAATACCTTGATAAAAGAGTTGGCCTGTGCAGCCTCAAAGTCAAATATCAACATGGTATGATAAGGAAGGGACTCTGGTGCCTTTCTGGTTATGATCTGTTGATCTTGGTTGGCCTCTAGGCTGACCTTTTTCTTCTTGCGGCCCTTTTTTTGGTTGGCTCTTCTTCAAGCGTAGGCAAGATGGCATCCAGTTTTTGCTTGAGTATATTCAAGGTGTGAATGTAAGTCTCTTCCCTTTTATTAGAGAGAAAGAAGAAGACAAAGTGGATGGTATGTTCATTGAACTGACCATGGATGGCCCAAAGCTGATAAAATAGCTTTGGACAAGAGGCAAAAGTCCCATTGGCAAACCAGGTATCACACTTTAAAAGGCGTACAAGATTCTCTTGTGTTGAAAAGAATAAAATACGGTTTGGTGAGCCTTGCTTGTTGTTGTGTATCAGAAAGGGCTTTCCAAGCATGGTAGTCTTCTGGACTTCTGAAAGTACAAGCTCATTAATACTTATAGCGCTGACACCAATATTGGCATCAATTGACTGTTGATCAGTAACATACCGTTGGAGTCTGGTCTTTTCTCCAACCTCCTCTCTCTGATCCTTATTCAGGTAAAGGAGAGAATGAGTTACCAGCTCAGTTGAAGTCAAGTCCTTGTTGAAAAGAATGGATTGGCAAAGGTACTAGTGCATAAGATAGTAGAGAATCATATCAGAGCCTAAACAGTCATGCTCAATGGTGAGCTCCTTGACTTGGGTAAACCCAATTGTAGTTAATTGCGTGGAGCATCCTGGACTATCACATTTGTAGTGATGGTTTGCCATATTTTTTCTCTGGTCATTGCATGTGAAAAGGAAGCTGTCCTTGACAAAGCCAGCACCCCCTTCTTGGTCATAATGGGAAAAAAGCCAGGAAAAAAAGCTGGAACTATAAATTGCCTGTTGATGTTGCAGATATTGGCAACTGCATGTAAGTCCCACTCTAGGATAGGCTCCTCATCTGAGGCTACAAAACCATGGTCACCAGAGTTGTTTTTGGAGACTATTTCATTCTCATCTTCATCATTGGAGTGGATGTGCTCCTCCTGGAGATCAGAGGGTGAGTAGACAAAGGGATAGTGGGGAGGGGTGGGGTTATCAGCCTTGGGCTTGGGGGAAGGTGTGGGGGTCTTGGCAGGCGTTTTTTCTTTAGGAGTCTGCTTGGAGAGGGTAGCCTTGATCTTTCTTGCCTGAGCGGGAGAGGCTGTGCTCTTGGGAGCCTTGGGGGTAGTGTTGATAGTAGGCTTGGGAGGCATATAAGAGTGAATTTGCATCAGAAAAATTCAAATTTGGTGACAACTTTTAAAGAGAAAAATGAGAATATCTATATATAAAAGTAGTCAATATTTTTACATGGAATTGTAGAAAAACCCTCAAAGTATATACCATCAAAATTATTATGTTTTTTATTATGTAAAAATTAAAATTTTATTAGTAGTGCAAGTATGCAAAACTGTGAGTTTTGACTGAAAACTTGCAAGTAAAATGGTGTTTTCAAGATGACGTAATTGAGATTCTGTAGCTCAAAAACATAGTGTTTTTGACCATTTTTTATATTAATTAACAAATTTCTGGTGGAGCTAATTCAACCAGGCCAAAGAGTAAAGCTTGAATATTTTTAAAACTAGCTTATACAACTGGGGTTAAAAAGTACCCAGTTGTTTAGAGGAGATTAAAAAATACATATATGCAAAGTTTCAGACAGTTTCTTACATTTTTTATTTAATTGAGATTTGGCGCTGAACTGTACTTTGGTAAAAGTGGAAACAGTCAATTTGTGATGGTGTGCTCTTTATAGCGTCCTATGACATCACATGCTAAAACAGGTTAATTCTTAGTGCCACATTGATGGGCACCACTCCTATTGAACGCTTAGTTGCTTAGTAGATTTTGTAATGGGTACATTTTGCACAACAGAAATACCCTCATTACTAAATAAAATCACTAGTAAAATACTGTAGAGCTGAAACCCAAATAGCAAAGATCATACTATGATAAGAAATAAGACTAGCATATGAAACATGGTTTTTTGAATGACTGTATTATAGGGGGTAGTACTATAAAAGTGGCATCAATTTGGGTTAATTTATTATGTAGGGCTTTAAAATGATACCATACTTTATTCCCAATTAAAAAGGGAAAGGCTTGGATTTATCACATAAAAGTATGATTGTATAGAAAAAAATCAAAGATAGCACCACCACACTATTTTAATTAAAGCTTAGGTGCTGCAGCGCCAACTGAAAATTATCTCAGGTGCCGCAGCGCCAACAATTAAAAACTGCAGGCGCCGTCTTGCAAATATTTTAGTTGCCGCGGCGCTGCTTTTCAGTGGGTTGGATTTTGTCTTTACAATTATAAATCTATTACTGATTCAAAATATCTTTTTTTGATTATCTTATTGAGACTAGGGCTTAGAAATATGCTTAATAATTAGATTAACTTTTTGGGGATTCAAAAATAACGCCACAGCAGCGCTTGATGTAAAAGTAAAGCGGCACCATGGCATCTAAAATATTTTCAAGGCGGCGCCACAGCGCTTGGAGCTTTTTTTGGGTGGCGCGGCGGCGCTTTATGTATGATAGAGACGGCACAGTGGCGCATGTCATTGGGTATTCTGCAGTAATGATCCAAAATCTACTGTCAATTGAATAGATATAAATTTTATATTATAAATTTATGACAATTAGGTTGCAGTAATTCTATTCTGTGAGCTCTGTCATGATTGGCATCATTGATTTTATACTACTAATTTATGGAGTTGGCTGCTTTAATCCTAATACATGAGCTCTGTCATAATTGGCATCATTGCTTGGTCAAAATTTCCAACATATCCCCCCACTTGACCAAACACTACTTCCTTTCTTTATCAGATGAATCCCAACTCCAACAGCAACAGCAACACCAAAATGCGCCAAGCCTACAACAAAATGATGGCTTCAATGGATGAAGCAGAGCGGCACACTTTTTGAAAAATGCCACACTCAGTTTGTATTGCTTTCTTGAATTGACTTCAGGCCAGTGAATCTCAGTTTTGCAAACAGGACTGCACAACCACTGTGGCTGGCTCTGAGTGTAGTACTGCGCCAAACTCTAGTGCTTGGGATTTCCCTGATGAGGACTTCATGTTTGAGGAGCCTCTTCCTGTCAGCAGTGCGCCCCCAGTGGCAATCCTTCTGGTGCTCAGCACCCCTTTCCTCAATGCCTTCCTTCCACTGGCACACCTCTCCCTACCCCATCTGCAATGCCCTGCGCCTGCCGCAACTCCAAAAATGTGGTGGTGGACTACCCCAACCTTCTTAGAAAGTTTGGGATCTGCCACAATGAGGAGACAATGTACAGCTTTGTACAGGCTCTAAATTCTGACAAAGATGCAATGACCCCAATTAAGGCAGGAGAGTTATACCACAGCCAATACAATGCCTCCTGTTTGGCTGCTGAGGTGCGTCTAGGGCTGCAGTCAGCTACCTTGGCCCCCAGTGAGATTTCCATGCAACATGCTCATATCATTGCCATCCGCAATGAGTATATTGACAAGGTGGCTTGGGTTTGGGCTCTTGAGCTTGCAGCAGATCCCAGCTTCCACTAGACCTTGGACTTGCCCGTCCAAGCCAACACCAACTGTCAATTCTCTGCCACATTCAAGGCGTATCTCCAAGCCATCACCACTGGCAATGCTTCCCTTTATCTTCCTTTGGCTGCCAAAACTTGCCACTTTATATAGTATCCTCCTAAGAGTTGCCGGCCTGGGTACGCTGGTTGTTGCTTGGAGCATTATCACTCCCTGGCTTACCAACTCCACGTCCCCCTATCATATTCCAACATGAAAGATGCATTGATGGACTGCTTCACCATAGGTGCTGTGTTCTCTGCTTGTGGTGGCTGGGGTTGGTTGGTGCCAATCAGTCAAATCCACCTTCCCCTTTGCAACTGGTTGTCAATGTCCCGCAACTCCCAGTTGGCCTGGGCCCAAATTTTGGTGATCCTGGCTCACGTGCGCCAGCGCCTAGACAATAACTGTTATATAATCCCCACCCATGAGTGCCCAGTGATTACTATCCAGCGCCCTGCCAAGCATCCCTGCCCCGCCAACTGTCAGTCCTCTCCTCCTGCAATGTCTTCTGCTTATCAGCGTAGAGGTGCCCTCAAAACAAGGGATCAATCCCAATAAGCCTGCCCTTTCCTTTTCTTGCAATAAACTTGCTTTTGCTTATCCTCTTTTTTATTGTTTCTATTATTTTTTTGTTCTTATTTTTTATTATATTAAGTTTTTAATTATTGTTGTTATCTTCTAAATTTAGTTCTTATAGAAATATTATTAATTAGCGGAGTTTTTATGCTGGGGATTGAAATATTGCACCGCTGCGGCACTAAATTTAAAAGTAAGGCACCGCCGCGGCATAAAAGATGTTTGCAAGGCGGCGCAGCGGCGCTTAAAGAAGGGTAGTTCTGTAGTTAAATCTGAAATTTTTTGGTAACCTTATTTTGATAACAGACTTTTTTATTTTGATTTGAGATAGCATTTTTGTGGTGTAGTTTTTTGTGATGGAATATTTTAGGGTATTTATTAAGTGTTTTTATAATTAAAAAATCTTATATGGATAACACTCTTTTTATTTTGATTTGAGATAGCATTTCTGTGATGCAGTTTTTTGAGATGTTGTATTAGAAACTAATATGTAAAAAATAACTAATTAATAATTTTTTTAATTTTGCTGATGTAAATTCCAACACCATCTCAAAATTTTTTTTGAGATGACGACTTTTTTCTGGCTTTTTTGAATTGACATATTGCACCATTTAGACTTAATTGCACCACTCTAATTTGCTTAAATCCACCCTGGCAGATAATCACAAGCAAATAAACACCATTTCTGAGTGTCAAAATTATTTTCAATAATAAATTCTATAGTAACTTACATAGTAACTCACGCTTAAATTATTAGATCACCATTAGTCATTGATCCACTTAATATATTAAAGCCGTAATAAGTGCCACATAAATATATATAAGATGAACATTCCAACAATCAACTATATGCACAATGTTGTTTTTGGCAACAGCGCCCATGTCAACACTAAAAATGTTGACACTATAGTAAAGTGACAACCTGGTTTTTAATAATATTGTCTCCTGGATGTTGGCACTTTTTTAAGTAACGGCACACTTTACCCTGAACATTCTTAATATAAAAAATGTTTTTTAAATACTTTATTATACTAAAATGACTCCAGAGAGTTTAAAAATGAAATAAAAAATTAATATAAGTAATAAGAATAAGGAGATATAAGCAATTATTTTTCAATTTACTATATAAATTATACTCTTTATTATAAAAATATTTTTTATTCCCATAAAAAGTTAAAATTCCAATGAACCAAAAATAAAAATATTTTATATATACTAATAAATACAAAATATAAGAAAATTCTAATTTTAATTTATTATACTTTATATAAGCATAACTGAAAAAATCTCATAGCTTAAAGATAAATTAACAAAATATAAGGTATTTCTTACTAAACCACATGAAAACTGTATCTGAAACTTACCATTTATAATTGAAAAGATTAGTGCAATATAACTAAATTAAAAATTAAAAGTTTAAAAGTAAAAATATACGGGCAAAGCAAAGCAAGGTTTATTGGGCTAATTAAAGCCACCAGCAAGAGCAATGGCAACGTCCTCAAGGTACTTCTTGATCTCTGCCACCTTGTACTTCTTCTTCACTACCTTCTGAACGTCCTCCTGGTAGTCCTGCTCTGTGGAATTTTGCTTCTTGGGGGCCACCTGGTTGGCCAGGCCACAAAACTTGGAGACATTTCTGGCCTGCTCCTCCTACAGCTTCTGGAAGAACTTGTTGTATTTGGGGATTGACCCAAACTTCTCCTTCAGGTGCTTGTGCCACACTTCCAGGCTGGAGATGGTCTTCATCTCTCCCTTTTTGGCATGCAGCCTGGCAATGCTGTGACTCTATGGCCCCGCTCTCCCCTCTCCAGGAAGTCACCTTCTTTCCTACCCACTGTCGCTCAAAGTAATCAAAGTAGCCCTTGAAGATGATGGAGTGCTTCTTGATGTAAGCATCTTTCAGAAGGGCCTCAAAGCCAATCCCAGTATGCTCTGGCTGCACAAAAGCCAAGGCAGCAAACTAGGTGATGGCAAATTGGCATTTTCCTTTACCATCATTAAGATACTTGTCAAAAAGCTCCTTCTCGCTCTTTAGATTCTTGACAAGGGCCTGCCAAAAATGGAAGAAGCAGCCCTGTACTTCTACATTGAAGGTGGCCTCAAAGGCTCTGAACTGAGCTTGCTCAAAGTTCATAATGATCACCTTTGGCCCAAGTGAGCGCACATGAGCTAGCTGCTCTGTGGCTAGGGTGGACTCATCCTTCTCAGCGGAGGAGAGATTGGCCCTTGTGGTGTGGGTGGGAGGGGGGAACTGGTTTTCAGGAAGGGAGCTCTAAGCATCCCAAACAATTTTGAACTCTCTGGCATAGACCTCTGTCTTAGTACCAGGCAGGAGAAAGAAAACAAGGGGGATGACATGGTCATTGAACTGCCCATGCAGGACCCAAAGCTGCTTGAAAATTGCTGGGCAGGTTGCAAATGTGATGTTACATAACTAGGTGATAGCATTGTTCAGATGCTCCAGGTTTTGGGTTGTGGCATAGGCTATGATCCTATCCTCCACTTCCTGCCCATTGTCATGGAGCAGGGACATCTCTCTGTCCTTGGTTTTCTTGAGGGCATCAGAAAGGACCAGGTCTTTAATTATGGAGGCATTCTTGGCCAGGGGGTTTGAGGCTTAGTGCCTATCACTCACAAACTTGAACAACTGGGTGTGGGTTGGGACCCTCTTGAGGTTGGTGGGGGAGAGGTATTTGCACGCAAGCACAGCCAGATGGGTCAGGGAAAGGTCCTTTGATGTGGGCATGACCTGCACCAGATACCATTTGAGAAGGCGGACAATGGTTGTGTTTGGCATGATGCAGGTATGCTCACCCTTGATGGTCTTTACCAGGTCCCAGCACTCAGTATTGAGCCACACTGGGCAGGAGCAGTCCTTACAGGTATAGTGCCAGCTCTTAAAGCCCTGGTTGGCGTTATTGCAGCTGAAAATATAACTGTTGGCCACCATGGCAGGCCCACCTTTGATATTCATGATGGGAAAAAACTTGGTTAGGGTGGAAGGAACCTTAAACTTCCTGTCAACATTGCAGATGTTGTGGGCCAACAGAGGGTCCCAGGGGCCAGCAGGAGCATGGCAGAAGCCCAGGAAGTAATTGGGGTGGGGCTTTGTATCATTCCCAGATAAGCTTGAAGGGGGATTTTGGTGGGAGGAAGCAGAAGGGGGCTTATTGTGGTGCTCCTCATGTGCAGGAGACTTATACTTGGGTGGTGTCTTTTTGGCCTGGCGCTGCTTCTTGGTTAGCTCCTTGTCAGAAGCCAAGTTGTAGAAACTGTGGTCAGTAACTGAACCATCAGTTTCCTCTCCCCCAGTGGAGTGAGCGGGGCTCTTCTCACAAGAGAGTTCAGGGGAGGGCTTTGGGGATGGTTTGGGGATGGTTTGGAAGTGGCCTTCTTTGATGAGACAGGTTTCTTCTTGGTGGGTTTGGTTGGCTTAGAGGGATGCTTGGTTCCTTTGGGCTGCTTAGAGGTGTTTTTGTCCTAAAATAATAAGTAAAAGAGTTTAAAATAAAGCAATGTATTTAAAAAACAAACAAAACAACTTAAAAACATAATATATAAAAAGTAAACCTTATATGGCTTTTATTGGCATTTAAAAGTTAAAAAATACTTGTATAGTTTTTATTTTATTATATTTTTAAATAACAAGTTAAAAGTTAAGAGATTTATGTAAAAGTATTATGTTTAAATATAGATTTTATTTTAAAAATTAAAAAATATAGAAGAGAAAAATTAAAAATACAATATATCAAAAAATCAGAAGGTTTTATTATGTAAAACATAAAGTTTTATATGTGAGAACTGAAAAGTGCAACATTATGAGTGACAATTAGTAAAAAAAGCTGAATTCTCACTGTCAATTACAAAAATTGTAGGCGTTATTTTTGATGACATTCTCACTGTCAACATTTTTTTGAAAATTTACTATGAAAAAACATAGTACACTTAATTAAATTTACATGGGCTAGCCGGCAAATCACCAAGCGGCTCAACAAATGGTTCACCGCCCAGCCAATAAGCTGGTGGCACCTTTATCAGTTAACTGTCTATGATGGGGATTCCTAATCCAGGTCCTAAATAGAACACAACTTGATTAAGCTCATGACTCAAGAGGAACATTACCAGATAAACCCC